>JAWNNJ010000249.1:0-10541 GCA_035045125.1 Hypselothyrea guttata
AATATGCAAATGTTTGGGCTAAGCACGTAAACACAATGTATGAGGCATGCCTCAGACCCATGCCTCCTTCTCCTGCCCTTCAAGCGTCTTATCGTCTTTTCGAGGCTGCTTTTTTTCTGTTTCTGTTGTTGCTGCTTCATTGAATTACATGCGGCAAGTGGAAAGTGGCAAGCGGCAAGTGGCAAGTGAAAAGCGAAAAGCAGAAAGCTGTGAAGTAGCCCCAAAACAATAGCTCTAAGAACTCGAAACGGAATTGTGGCATGAGGATTGTGGCATGTGGCATGCGTGGAGGCAATCGAAATGTTTTGGTCTGTTGTAACTTATGGCCGCAACGACTGTATACGCTCTTAACTCTACACATAAGCAAATTGGAAAGAGATAGCAGTAGAGAGACAGAGAAAGAGAAATAGAGAGCGCAGTTAGACTTTATGACCAACCCATATACTTGAAAAAAAAAACATTGTATATTTAATTGACATGAAAGGAATAGGAAATAGTTCAAAATGCACTCTTTTTTTCGTCAAAAACCCCATCAAATTGTTGGAAAATTATCCAAAGATCTAAAATTCAACATATTTCTCATATACAGTAGAATCCGGTTATAACGACGCCGCTTATAGCGTCCGTCCGGTTATTGCGACGAAAACTCGATGGTTTGGTTGGTCCCCATACAAACTTATATGAAACGGCCTCCGCTTATAACGACTCCGCTTTTAGCGACAAACCGCTTATAACGACGAGATTTTTCAATTTCAATTCAATTTTTCATTTCAATTCAACCGGATATTGCGACGTGCCGAACAAAAAAAAAAAACTTTAAAGAGGAAAATTTGATTTCTTTAACAATGCTAAAAGAAGCAAACAAAATCATGGATTTTGTGTTTTTTTAATACGAAAAAGAAACAAAATCATGGATTTTGTCTTCCGGATATAACGACGTCGGTCCCTTGAAAGTCGCTATAACCGGATTCTACTGTATTAAATTTTTTGTTTTGATTAAAAAATTAATTTGTTTTATTTTAAAACCTATTACGAACATGGCATCCATAATATAAAAAAAAAATTTTTTTTTTGCTCCTTTCGGATAGTGCGTCTGCCGGATATAACGACGTAAAATCGTCGGTCCCTTGAATGTCGCTATAACCGGATTCTACTGTAGTATATATATATGTTTTTTTTTTTGGTGTACTATGCACGTATTCATTTCTTATAAAAAACTTGAGTTCGCTTTTTTTCGCTTTGCTTTTAAGAGTTTATTCCGTTTATTTGCCTCCCCTTTGGCGCCTATTTTCATTTGGTCTCTTATTGTTTTCTTGTTTTCCTCTTTTTGGCATGGAAACCACATTAGAATCTAAAACTCTTTTTATTATGGCACACTTCCACTTGCCCCTCTCCCCTCTTCCACTTATGCTCAACCATTTCCTTATCCTTATGCTCTAGCATTTTATATGCTGTCCTCCATTTTCCTGCGTCTGTGTGTGCATTTTCTTTATAGCATTTTCACTTAACGTGGGGCAAAAAAGCGAAAAACGAGATGGAAAATCAGCAAACGAATTGAAAGAATAAATGTTTCTGCATTTTTCCCTTAGCGAAAAACTGTCATCTCACTCTCTCTCTCCCTCTCTCTCTCTCTCTCTTTCTTTCTCTCTCTCTCTCGGCTATCTCTTTCGCCTTTATTTTGTCGGTATTCACTTTGCCTGCGTTCCCAAATCCTTTTGGAAAAGGCTTAATGTCTGATTTGGCTGCTCGGTAATCCGCTTTCGACTGCGACGAGCCAACTTGCCAAAGACTCTGCCGTATGAATATAAAATCTATGCTTATTAGACAGGTCTTCCTCTTCTTCATCCTCCCCCTCCAGCCCCACCTCATCCATTACCCCATTTACCCCTAACGTAGCCCCCTTCCAGCGCTAGGCAAGCGCTTCACACGCCAAACCTGATTGACACATAAGCAAAACTTAAGTTGACATCTCTATGATACGAGCTGGTATCTATGTATATATACATATATATATATATATATATATATATATATATAGTATTGTGGCAGCATTAACTGACACTTGCCCCAATGCTAAACACTTATTTGCATAAACCTGAACCGTTCACTTTTCACCCGCTATTCTCTGATCTTCACCGATTTGAATTGCTTCAGAATAAAGAATTATTAATCGAAGCCAGTTTACAAAACAATCTTTATAAAAATTCGGACGGGGCAAATGAGTTGTGAGGACGGGCCCGACTGTAGAATACTCTGTACCCCATATAAGTAATTATTTACCGAACGTTTGCGTCTAGCGGGCAATCAGTCTAACAATATGGCAACGCTATGCGCAAGCGTAGCCACATAGCTGCTGACCACTTGAGCATGTAAACATGTATACATACTATATATACATATTTATGAATTAATTAAAAACCTATGAATCATCATAGTTCTCTGAATAATGGACCGATTTTCACTAACTGAAACTGAAAACAAATTCATGTATACCAATTCGTATATCTTTAATATCTCGATGAATTCTATTTAGGTTCATTGTGGACGAAAGGGACGTGGCATCCAAGATTTGGAATAAACTTTATATGCGTATGGTGTACACCTTACAAAAATTACCAAAACGGCTTCTTCAGGTTTTCTAGTTTTGCATATCTCAGCGTTCATACAAACGGACGGGCAGACAGAGAAACAGACAGAAAGGGCTAAATCGACTCAGCTCGTCTCACTGGTCAAGGATATATATAGTTTGTGCGGTCTGCCATACATACATCCGCACAAAGTTGTTAACCCTGTTATTTCAATTGTTTAATGGGTACAAGTTATACAAATTGAATTAGTCAGATTAGATCTCAAACGATTTGTATCGCAAACAATCAATACAAATTTTAATTTTTCATAAAATAGATTTTGTATTTTTTTAAATATTCTGTGATTAATAAGCGATTTCAAGGGCGGTTTTTTAATGGTAGAGAAAATATTTTCTAAATACCGACCTTCTATGCTATATATTACGCTTGATAGAGAGATTTTATTAAGGTATAAAAGAGGTACTCCGCATTTGAAATCAACCTAAATATGTTTATATACAAAAAAAATATTTGTAAGTAAAAATAAAGTCTAAATCACATTAAAAACATAAATAAATAAAAAAGGACATCGCACACAACCATGCTTAACGTGGGATTGGAACCCACAGCCGCCGGGCACTCGATACCATTTTACAACATGCGATATAAGCCTAGACCACAGGACTACAGCGGCCGACGTTGTCTCCCAAAAAGTTGAATTCTATTTAATTATACTACACTAGCTTTCAAAGAAATTCGGCTATATATAAGACGACTAGCATCCAACTTGTGCGAATCGAACACGTAGATCGGATCGAGCATGCAAGTCACCTAGGAACTGTACCGAAACCGCTGCAAGCGAGCAGTTCGAACACATCGTTGCATGTGCTGTTGTCAATTTTCATGACTTGTCAGTTTTTAGGGTCAAAAAAAAAGTTTTTGAAAGCACTGAAAACCCAAAACACCAACTTTTGTTAGATGCAGATACCTTGCTGATAGCTAAGCAAAGTTGGAAATCTATCGGTCTCTCTCTCGTTCGCTCCTCCCTCTATCACTATCTCTTTCTGTCTGTGTCGCTCTCGTTCTCTATCCCGCTCTCTGTTCTGTATTTCCCCACGATTCTCTGACTGAGATCAACGGCTTATGTCTAATAAACGCATTTGAGGTAACCACAGCGAGTCAAACTAACATACGGCCTGGAACTACGGGAGGGGAAGATGGACCGAGGGAGGGGGAAGAGGAGGTGTGGCTGTTATGTTGTTCGCGTAATCATGTGACATAAAACAAGTGTAATATCAGCAACAACCACAACAGCAACAAACGACAGCAAACATCAGCAACCACACTCAAATGCCATGTACTTGTGTGGTTGAGCTAAGCCCACTTCGGTGGGTCGCAGGGGGCGGGGCTGACTCTGGCTGTGGATGTAGATGTGGTTGTGGCTGTGGCTGTGGCTGTGTCTGTGTCTGTTTCTGTGGCATCAGTTTGTTAATTATCTGCTCGTTCGCTGTCTCGTTTGTCGCTCATTGTCGTTGCCACTCTTTCTGCTATGCATGTTTCTTGCTCGTCTTGTTCGTATTTTGTCGTAATTAGTGTGTGGTTGCTCGCTTGCCTTTCGGTCGAGTGCATCAAAGATGCAATTAAATGTTTAGTTTTGCCATTGAAACAGCTTATTTTCTTTAATTATTCCATTTCTGATTCGGATTCGGATTTGCAGGATTTGCTGCTGCTTTCCTTTCCTCCTTTAAAATCTTTGTATGCATACCCTTACCCATTGCAAAATATACTTAATCAGAAGAAGAAGTTCATTTAATTCTTAGATTTCCTGTCCCCTTTAGGTTGCAATCGATAAAACCCAAAAACCATCCGTAATATTGATCATAGAATAAAATATCGAAACAAAAATTAGGAAGGCACGAAATAAATATAAAAATTGCAAATAATATTAATTATAATTAGATAAATATTAAAAATATGAAGATATTAAACACAAACTTTTATGCAAATACAAATATTGAACAAAACTAACTTTACTCGAAATAAATGCCAAACAAAACTCGATTTAAATCAAAATGTACAAAAACTATCGATAACAATAACTTTGCGATATAATATCAACATCCCTAGCCGAAACTGAGTTGAAACAAGTGAATAATTCTGGAAAGCGTTGCCATATGATTTGCTGCATGCTCGTTAATTATATTTGATTTAATTACATTTGATTTGATTTGCAGGCCCTGTACTAACACTAGCTACAATGGGGTCCATTCAGTTTGTATCACTTCTGATTTCATGTGACACACTTAGCGTACTTTTAGCACCCAATTGAAATTAGAATTTATTCACAAATTACAAATGAATGAAAAAATACAACAAAAATGAATACTTCACTGCAGCTACAGTCTATATACAGTCGAAATTTGTTGACATTTGTGTTCTTTTTTTACCTTTCTCTCTACTTTCTTTTTAACCAATACTACCAACCATATACTGATACTACTGATACTACTACAACTTCAACCCTGCGCCCGATCGTTCGACTTCAACTCAACTCAACTCAACTTCAACTTCGACTAATCATCAAAAACGCATCCGATATACGATATTCGATAAACGATATCTGATAATCAAACTGTAAATGATAACAAAAAATCGATAATTGAACTAACAACAAACAAACAAACATCATTCGATTGAATTGCGTCTACTGCTAAACATCTGTTCATCATCTGTTACTGTTACTGTTGACGTTCTGTTACTGTTCGTGTTACTGTTAACTGCTCATGTTACGGTTACATCGAAACGTGTGTGTGTGTGTGTGTGTCTATGTGTGTGCGTGTGCGTATGCGCGGATGTGTGTGTGTGGGTACCACATAATCATAATCATGACATTAATAAACTACTCATTAATCAATAAACTATTCATATATCTATATATACATATATATTTGGCTGTGGCTTTGTATGGCTACCTTTCTCTCTCTCTTCCCTGTTTATCTCTCGCTCACATTCATTCTCTCTGTGTGGCGTATTGATCAACAATTACCAATTGCGAATCCAATAATAACAACACTAACATATAACACTCGCTCACACTCATTCACACCCACACACCTCCCACACACAATCACCCACAATCACACACTCACACATACACACATATACACACTGACACAGATGATGAATGTCTATTATTTTCACCATCAGATCTGATTTCAAAAAGATTTTAAAAATAGGGAAGGCTAGTGCAAAAAGGCAGATGTACTAATATCTGTTGCATACCCCAGGGGGACATGTTTTGTACGCAACAATATAGTAGGCAGTATACTGTATTCCGTATTAGTTTTCATTTTCCCCTCTGCTTTTCATATTCATTAATTGTATTTGTTTTGTAATTTAAACTGCGCGCTTGTGCTTCTAAATTGGTTAATCCCTGTGTACTCTTATGAATACACCCATACCACAAAGCCATGTGTGATTCGGTGACGGTTGCGCTGCGCGTGCGCCCGCTGCTCAAGTCGGAGATCGAGAACGGCTGCCGCAGTGCAGTCGCGAGAAAATCGGTGACCAAATCCAAGTTCACTTTTGTCGATCTGGCTGGCTCGGAGCGCTGCTCCAAAACCCTTACCACAGGCGATCGCTTCCAGGAGGCGTCACCATCAACAAGGGCCTGCTCGCCCTGGGCAATGTCATCAACGTGCTGGGCTCTGAACAAGCGGCCAGCTTTGTGCCGTATCGGCAGTCGAAGCTGACGCGGCTGCTGCAGGACTCGCTGGGTGGCAACTCGATTACGCTGATGATCGCCTGCGTCAGTCCCGCCGACTACAATGTGACGGAGACGCTGAGCACGCTGCGGTATGCAAACCGTGCGCTGCAGATTAAGAACAAGCCGCAGCAACAGCAGCAGCCGGGCTTGGGGCAGGGATTGAGAGAGCAGCTGCGCCAGCTCAGGGAGGATATTGTAAGAATCGATGGGGAGAATCGGCGGCTGCAACAGGAGCTGCATCAGACGCTGGCCGAGAATGAGATGCATGCGCAGAAGCAACGGGCGAATGTGCTGGAGCTGAAGGCTAAGCTGAGCGAGTTGCAAACGCTCATAGCTGCCACTGTTGTTTTGTGTTTTGGTATTTTATTATTGTATTTGTGTTTTATTAATCTATTAAATTATTAAGTGTGCTGAATATTTAATTTCTATTGATCTGTTTGCTCAAACTGTGTGTAACTTAAAAAACGAAATAATCATTCAAATCCCTCCGAAAACTGAAAGCTAATTTTCCTATTTATTGTAACATATCTAAGCCTGAGTCGGACGGGCCCGAGCGCAGTCGACAGTATTTACATTTACATTCACTTTTAAACAACATTTACACTGTAACTTTTAATTACACGTTAATCTTTTAATTAATTTT
Source organism: Hypselothyrea guttata (assembly GCA_035045125.1). Classification (NCBI taxonomy): domain Eukaryota; kingdom Metazoa; phylum Arthropoda; class Insecta; order Diptera; family Drosophilidae; genus Hypselothyrea; species Hypselothyrea guttata. Next base: position 6,977 of record JAWNNJ010000249.1, read on the forward strand.
TTCTAAATTACTTTATTGGCTGCAATTAGTTGACATTAAATAAATAAATAAATAAATCCAAGAAAACCTCTATTCTATGCATAACTCAGCAGTTTCATATAAAATCGTAACACAATTCACACTATCAATAAATAATGTCATAGGCTATGAAAATGGAAAATTACAAGTACTTAGTTCCATAATTGTGATTGCTGTACCTTTTAGAAGTTCAGCATCTAAAAAACCGGCAGCTGATTTGGTTTTATTTCAATCAATTAATTTTAACAATTAATATTAATAAATTAATAATTATAATTAATATAAATAAATTAATCGACTGAGAATGTTTACGACAAATTACAATGCGTTAAGTATTTCTAATCAAAGTTAAACTTTTTTGAATGGTATCCATACAAATAAAGCCACTTTAAAACTTTTATTCTAAGCATCAAATGCTTAAAATATTGGTGTTGTTTTAAAACCTTACAAAGAGTAAACGGTCCCACTACAACAAAAATTTTATTTATTTATTTATTTATATTTATTTGTTTATTCTATTTAAAATATATTTTGAATTAGTATTAGTATTCAATTTATATTCCGAATACTAACTTTCTATGTTGAATAAAAATATTTTATTTATATTATTTCGCCGCTCGAATCTGCTAAGGATTAATTAATATAATCGATACCCAGGGTACACCACGAGGATATTATTATATGTAGCATAGCCTAATACTACTTACATGTACAACAAAATTAAATTAAAAAAAAAACAAATATCTTTAATTAATCATAATTCTTTTAATAATGGACCGATATAATTTAAATTTGCAAAATTGGTAGATATTATTCATATCCACAGTTCGTAAAAGAAAGAATTTAGATTTATATTTAGATTATATTTATATTTATATGTCTTAAATTTGTCAATCTATTATATTTATGTCCATTATTCGCGGTAGGAGAATGGCATCAAAAAATTGAAATAAACTTGTTCTGCGTATATATTATACACCTTTCAAAAATGACCAAAACGGCTACTCTAGCTCTTATAGTTGCTGAGATCGATGCGTTTATACAGACGGACAGACGGACAGACAGACAGACAGGGCTAAATCAACTCGGCTCGTCCTCCTGATCAAGAATATATATACTTTGTGGGGTCTACCACGCCTCCTTCTGCCTGTTACATACATCCTGACAAAGTTAATAACCCTGTATTTCCCATTTTTCAATGGGTACAGGGTATAAATATAAGAAAATCTGGGGAAAAATTAAATTAATATTATATATGAAATCCAATTGAAAGAAATAAGAAAAATAAAGATAAATAAAATAAAAATTAAAAGATAGCTTTATGCTAGATTTATGAGCTGATTGACTTGCATTAAACGTACATTTTTGATATCGGATTACTTGTATTTTTGACCACTGTGCGCCTCTCAAGCAGCTGACGCAGCCTGCCCCCCGCTCCCCCTCCACAGTGCTCACGGCCTGACCGCTCTGACCGCTCTGGAAGCAGCTAATTATGTAATTATATTGTCAAAGAGTTTGCCGGTTTCGGGATCGCGTCAAGCTGCTAAACGCCGCCCGCTCCTGCCACTTGCAACTGGCTAATCAATTTTATGTTTTCGCTGCTCCCTCGATGCCTCTCTTCCTCTTCTCTTGCTCTTGATCTTCCGCTTCCCCCCCTTCGTATCCCCTGCTCCCTGTGCTGCCTTGACTGGCAGCCCGTTGCGGTTGACCAACTCGCTGGCCATTCACTTGGAACTCCAATGCGGCATCTTGGCCGCGACATCTTGAGAGGCGCAACGAAGCATGCAGCTCAGCCATGTCGCAGCACACCCTAAACACACACACACACACACAGACGCACGCACACATACACGCGCACGCAATTTGAGGCGTGGCCTTAGAGCCGACTGAATTTGTTAAGCTGTAGGGTGGCCCAGATTCGAATGCTTTACCAATTTGTCGTTGTGGTTCATCAATTGCTGCCCATAACACTTAACAACAGCCAAAATGCGGTCACACTATGACAATTCCATGTTTTCATTTCAAAAAAATCTTATTGAAAAGCTTTTGTTAGTAATTAAATAATAATAATAATAATAATAATAATAAAAGTAATTCAGCCGTAAATGTCTAAAATGCAGACCATAATCTCTAAAAGTTTTTTTTAGAAATCACGCAATGATACAAATATACATGGATTGCTTTGATTTTCACCGATTTCTTCACCGATAATGATTAATTTGGAGTAATTTTGGAAAAGTCATAAAAAAACCTTTTTTTAAAAAAAAAAATCATAATCAAACAAATTGATGATTTTTTTTTTGGTCAAAATAAAAATAAAACTATAAGGCAGATTTTGAATGATTTCACAAGTTCTTTTAAAACAAATCTTAAAGATCGATTCAGAGAATTTACAAAAAATTTAATCGTTTATAAACTTTCTAAAAAATGAAGTTTAAATTATTGATAATTGTATTTATAGTACTTCGTGGGCATGCAACTGCAACATCATTAACCAGCGTAAAAAACTAAAAATTTGGCTGCTGTTAATCAAAATTTATTAGTATTTCTACCAAAATCATTCCAACACAGACTTTTATGAGAACTATTTAATTGTACATATTTTTTTTAGAAATATATAAATAACAAAAAATGGTGTCCCTAGTTCTTTTAGTTTGCGATATCGTAGTGTCAATATGGGTAGAAAACATATACTTATAATTTAATTAATTTCAATGCATTTCTGTTAATATGTATTTAGTGACTAATATATAATTATATAATTATAATTTATAAGTATAAGTACTTGTAATATTAAGAATACACATCTTGAATAAATAAAAAAATTAATTATTAGACCCTTTACTTTAAAAAAGTAAAAAGGGTCTATTAGTTTAGTGCAAAGAGGAAATGTGTGTAACACTTAGAAGGAGGCGTGGCAGACCCCACAAAGTATATATATTCTTGATCAGGACGACAAACCAAGCCGATATAGCCATGTCCGTCTGTCCGTCTGTCTGTCTGTCCGTCTGTCCGTCTGTCCGTCTGTCTGTCTGTATGAACACCTAGATCTCAGCAACTATAAGAGCTAGAGACACCATATTCGGGATTCAGGTTCCCCTATTCAGTAAGCAGCACGAGTTTGTTTTAGATTTTGGATACCTCCCCCCTTCCCCCGCAAACCGCAAAAAGCTGCTGTAGCAAAAGTTTTAAAGCTATTGATTTGAAATTTGGTATTTGACTAGTTTATGACATTCTCTATCGACGCTGTGAATTTTGTTTCGATCGGATAAGAAACAGCGAATATATGCCACAGACAATTCGCCGCACTAGGCAGAGGGGGGGGGTGGTGTGCCTTGCATACGCGGGTAGCTTAGTGTGTGTGCGTCTGGTTGTGTTTGTATGTACATATACTCAAAGTAAAGGGTCTCCTACGGTCGGTTACGTCCGACAGTAGCCTCCGTCCCACTGACCTGCCCCGTCCCTATATTTTTTTTTTGAGTAAGCGACAACCATCGATTCGTTTTTACAGAACTAGTCTGTATATGTTTACCATATCGAGCCCTTC
>JAWNNJ010000251.1:0-17984 GCA_035045125.1 Hypselothyrea guttata
GCAACTTCTATTGACAACTCATATTGTTTTGTAAAACGTTATAAACTTCATTTATTCCCCAACTCTAACAAACTCATCTTAATTAATAATTGCCTAGTAACGCCTACTGCTCAGCACTGATTGAACCTGCCATCACTGATCTGCTGCAATCAGCTGTTTCCTCTTACAACAAGTCAAACTAAAACCCAATTTGCTCGTGGCTAGCTTTATACTATTTATAACTATTTAAATTAGGTTTAGATTAAACTTATATCATTATATATATCTACGTGTGTGTTGTTGATTGTTGATCCACCGCAGCCGACTTGCCAGAGGGCTTTTACCTGCTCGCCCTTTAAGGCGACTCAAACGTCTAGGATTTGCCAAAACCCTTGGTTAATCTATAACAATTAAGTCCTCATGCTTTGTGATATGGGGTTTGGCTACATTTCATATACATACATGTGTTGTTATAGTACATTCTATTGCTGTACTGATTCTATACTTATTAAAATACATTAATAATAAAAAAAATTATATATATCTACGTGTGTGTTTTTATTATTGTTGTCGCTGCTCCCGCGAGGATGCTGCCATTGCTCCGGGTGTTTTTGTTGCGTCTGCTGTGCTGAGCCGGAGGCGTTGCTGCAGCGAATTCTGGCGGCTGGAGTCTACGGCCTGGGCCAAATGTTGCCGTTGGATGCACCGGCTCGGTAGCTGCTGTTGTTGTTGTTGCCGCTGTGCTGATGCTCTTCTGCTCCTGGTCTGTTGCTGCTGCTCTGCTGCTCTGTATTGCTGTAGCGGTGTGGCTGTGCGGCTGAGGCTCTGCTGCGGCTGCACCGGAGCGGCTGTTGCTGTTGTTGCGCTTCGGTTGGTTGCTGCTGCGCTTATTGTTGTTGCTCCAAACTCGCTGGCTGCAACGGATCGCACTGCCTGGAGGCTTTTGGAGTGCCGTCTCTCAGCTTGGCGGCTCGGCTGTAGCGCTGTTGCTGCGGCTGCGCTGCTGCGCTGCTGCTCTGCTAGTGCTGCAGTTGCTGTAGCAGGGGCGCTGCGCTGCGGCGGTGGCTCTGCTGCTGTGCTGCGGCAGCTGTGTGTGGGTGAAGGTTGGCGCTGTGGCTGTTGTTGTTAGTGCAGCTCCGTTGCTGCTGCGGCAGGGGCGTTGTGGCGGCGGGCACGCCGGCAGCGGTGGGCTGCTCCTGCTTGATGTTGCTGCAGGGCTGGAGTGGCGAAACCTCGGGGCACTGAAGCGCTATACGCTTTTTATATCTATATAGCTTTCCCCCTTTTTTTTTTATGTATTTGGCACGCCAAATTTATATTTAATTTATTTTGCGCCGTGCACGCCGCCGCGTGTCTGGCTCGCCCTTGACGAAAACTTAGACTCCTCATTGCTTAACTTAACCTACGCTGGGCCCCGCTCTTTTTTCCCTGCCTTCCTGCCTAATTTGCCGGGTCAAGGACCGCGGTCAAGGCCAACCTACTGCGCTCTTCGTTTCTCTCTCTCTCTCCCCCTCTCTTTCAAATTCTAACGGCTGAGCGGTTTGAGCGAAGTCTCCGCTCCTTGAGAGAGACCGCTCAGCTGTTCAGGGTTGCCGCATCTCTTGGCTTCGGTGATATCGATACCACCAAAACGAAATGCAACAATTTGAATACGCTTTTCAGTATAGTCACAAATTGTAAAATAAAATATAAATTTTCACCCATTTTTAATGGGTACAGTGTATACAAATGAGTAACAACAATTAAAATGGTTCATTTGGAAATAATATTGAATCGGTCCATTTATATTTTTGCTCTTATCATTCATTTCACTTATTTTCATTTCAGTAATTTTATTTTTGCGGGCGTTTTTAAATTTATTGGCTGTAATAAACAGCTGTTTGCTATCGATATGCCACATTTTTGTATCGAAAATACTAAATTTGTATCGAAATACTAGGCAAGATACGGCCACACTTTCAGCATAATAGTCGAATCTTGGATTATTCGGCTCTTCTACCCACAAAGGGCTTATGGCAGAATATTCTATTTCATGATTCGGGCTCAGTGTAAACAGCCTATTAGGCTTGGATCCATAGAGTAACTAACTGACAAGAGGCGAAATGGCCGCCCTCTGTCGTCGTAATCGATGGAAGTTTTTCAATCCGGATCGGATCGTGTTATTTAACAGAATGTTGATTAACAGAGACATCCAGAGTGAGCTCCCTCTTGGATTGACACCAGGCGATTAGCACTGAAAGCAAGGCCTGTGTGCGCTCGTTGTTATTATACTGTTTTGCGTTTCCTTCTTTCATTTTGTGTATTTCTCTCATGCTGTCGTGTGCACACACACATATGCAAGCATGTATGTGTGGCTTGTGTGTAAGTGTGCTTGTGTGTGAATTTGAATGATTTGCCTTCGGTTACAATTTTGATATTTAACCCTCTAACGGGCAAACTCGAAATAATGGTCGTACGAAGTTGGAATTTTTTTTTTGGTAAATATTGTCGACAAAAGCTTAAGTTTTGAATTTCATCCCAAAATATTGATTAGAACGCCCGCCAGGTGGAAAAAACTTTTGACCGTCTACAGACGGTCTTGCCGGGCTGAGCGTAACAAATTGTTGCGCTGCTTGCGAGTGCACAATTGCGGCCATAAATACTTCTAGTAGAGATATCGTTATGAAATTTTCACCAAAAATCTAAAAAAAATAATTTAAATATATTATAAAAAAATTGGCCACATCGGCTGACTATAACCTATAGCTCCCATAGAACCCTCTAACGAGCAAACGGGTAAGAGAGAACGGGTAAGCGAGAGAACGGGTAAGCGCTGCCTAGGAGGCGAGCCGGCTACCCGCTGCATTACTTGTAATGCAGGAGGTATGCTTGGAGAGCCGGCAAGCGCGAGCGAGCAGAGAGGAGAACGGCTAAGCGCTGCCTAGGAGGCGAGCCGGCTACCCGCTGCATTACTTGTAATGCAGGAGGTATGCTTGGAGAGCCGGCAAGCGCGAGCGAGCAGATAGGAGAACGGCTAAGCGCTGCCTAGGAGGCGAGCCGGCTACCCGCTGCATTACTTGTAATGCAGGAGGTATGCTTGGAGAGCCAGCATGGAGACCGGCTAAGCGCTGCCTAACATCTTATGTATAGAGAGCGGTCGATCTCATCACAGCTGCAGATTGGTGGGTGGGTTTTCTTGTCTCTTTCTTTTTCTCTTTCTCGGTAACTGATAAGAGCCAGCGACTGAGCAGCCTGCAAGCACTATAAATACTGCTGCTGCAAAGCTGCTGATCACAGTGCAGTGAAGTCAAGTGGTTAGGACGTGTCAAGGGTACTTAAGTGGAGTGGAAAGTGTGCTGATTATAATAAATATTTATTTATTATAATTTCTAGTCGATTAGTTTTTTTAGATTTTTGGTGAAAATTTCAAACCAATATCTCTACTCGAAGTATTTATGGCCGCGATTGTGCACTCTCAAGCAGCGCAGTCGTGATTTTTTACGCTCAGCCCGGCAAGACCGTCTACAGACGGTCAATAAATTTTTTATGCAATTCAACATTTATATTCATTTACGCATTACAAAATAATTTATTTCAATAAATATATTGTCTGAGCTATCAGTAAAAAAAATCCCAAGTAGATTTGACAAGTTTAAATATATTTTTTATTTTGTGCAAAAACTACTTTTGTCAAGGGGTATTTTTTTCTAAGTTTTTTCAAATTTTCAAGTTCAGACGATGATTGTGATTGAACGCGTGGGTGAAATGTGGTTATATATACCTTAAAAGAATGGAAATTTAATTTTAAAGATGTATCAATTTATTTTGATTCAAAAAAGTCAACAGTTTGATCGCTAGACGCCAAAAACTGGAGACCGTCTGTAGACGGTCTTACCCGTTAGAGGGTTAAGAAGCTTCAATTTAGATTCTGGACTTCGGGCATTCGTTGTGTTCATTCGCTTAGCAGCAATCTTAATACTCTTTCTTTTTTCTTATATTGCCTCACCGCCAAATAATGAGAAAAATAAGAAAAGAGTATTACGTTTGCAACTGCATGTTAGAAATTAACAATACTTGGTCGTGCGCTTGCTTTTGCCGTCGGGACTTGGTCGTTCGATCGTACGAAGCAATTCTACTTTCTGCGTTGCTTGTAGATTGTTGTTGGCGTTTCTTGTACGATGGTTTGCAATTGCTTGCAGTACTTAGTTGTACCTGTTTTCTTTTTTGGTAACTAGTATAGACATATTATATTCAAAATTCAGCACATTTTATTCCGAGTTAAGAGATAGATATATTTTTCGATTTGATATTAATATTTTAAGTGTGTTTTATTTATACATTCAAAATAATATCGTAATTAATAAATTATAAGTAATTTTAATTTACAAGACGAAGCAATGCGTATATATGTACATACAGTGTCTCAACTAATTGATCACGGGTTGTCTATAAGTTGTGAATATCTGTTTTTATTTAAATAATGCACTTAGATTTGTATAATTTAAAAAAAAACTAGTAAGGACGGAGCTACAGTCGGACGCAACCGACTGTATGAGAACCTGTACTTTGTGTTTTCTTCGCTGTTTCTTATCCGATCGTGATGTAATTCACAGAATCGGTGGAGATTGTCATAGACTACGTACATGCCACATCCTAAGTCATTAGCTGTTAAACTGTAACTTTAAAACTGAAAACTGTTACTAATATGGTTTTTCGGTTAGTGGAAGAATGGATGGAGTTATCAAAAAACCCAAACTAACTTGATCTGATTGCTGCATAGGAAAACATAAATACAAAAAAATTGTATTTCTAGCTCTTATAGTCTGCAAGATCTAGGTGGTTTCTTTGTCTGATCTATCTTCGATGTTTCTTTTCCGTTGGCAATGTAATTCACAGCATTGACGGATAATGCCATAGGTTGCGTGCATGCCAAATCCCAAGTTTGTAGCTTTTAAACTATGGCTGTAGTGGCACTTACATACATTTATAAAAAAATTGTCTGTTACATAACTTCGCTGTTTTATGTCCGAATGCAATGTAATTCACACCATCGACGGATAATTCTAGAGGCTACGCACGTTCCAAATTACAAGTCTGTAGCTTCATTATTGTGGCTGCCGTGGCACATATACGCATTTTGAAAAGAATAGTCTCTTGCATATCTTCACTACTTCTAATAAAATTCACAAATTAATTTATAGAATCGGTGGAGAATACCATAGACTACGTACATTCCAAATTACAAGGCTGTAGCGCTATTATTGTGGCTGCTGTGGCGCTTTTAGTTTTTGAGATTTTTGAGGTAGGTGTAGATTTTTGATGATTCGCGGATGAAGGAGGCGAAATATTCAAAATCTGAAACAAACTCGTGCTGCTTAGGATAATAGAGAACCTGCATATCAAGAAATTGTGTCTCTATCTCTTTTAGTTGCTGAGATCTAGGTGTTCATACAGACGGACGGACAGACGGACATGGCTATATCAACTCAGCTCGTCGTCCTGAGTCAGAATATATATACTTTGGGGGGTCTACCACGCTTCCTTCTGCCTGTTACACACAGCTGTCATTTGCACTAAATTAATAGACCCTTTTATTTTTTTAAAATACAGGGTCTAAAAAATAAATTTAATATAAAAAAAAAATTATTTGGTTTCAAACCATATTGGGTGCTGTACGACTGATAATGTATCTCCATGAGGGTTGATCAATTAGTTGACCCTTGCGTTTTTTACGTTTTATTTGTAAATTCATTGCCTTTTTCGTAGGTCCATCGTCTCTAATTAAAATGTAAGTAATGCACCTATTCAATAAAGGTTGTAATATTAATAATTCAATGCTAGGATTTAGGTTTTCCTGATTATGGTCTTTTTTTTTAACCGGTTCATAGATGACGGTCCTTCAATATGTATGGTTGAAAAAACCAAGTGTTTTATACGAATTAGGCTGCCTTATCGAAAAACTACACCAGAACTTTGCATTCAAGTTGATACATTTTCAAATATACGCCAAAATATGGACAAAAACGTGTCAAAAACATAGCGGGAAAAAAGCCAATTTTGTTTAAGACCCATCCAGAAGCGAGTGTTGCGGCAAATTAAAAGGACGGGGCAGATCAGTGGGACGGAGGCTACAGTCGGACGTAACCGACCGTAGGAGACCCTTTACTTTGAGTATATGTACATACAAACACAATCAGCGGCACACGCACAAAACAACGCGCATATGCATGGCACACCACCCCCCCTCTGCCTAGTGCGGCAAATTGTCCGTTCCATATTTTCGCTGTTTCTTATCCGATCGGAACGAAATTCACAGGGTCAATAGAGAATGTCATAAGCTAGTCACGTACCAAATTACAAGTCAATAACTTTAAAGCTGTGGCTGCAGTAGCTTTTTGCGGTTTGCGGGGAAAGGGGGGGAGGTATCCAAAATCCAAAACAAACTCGTGCTGCTTACTGAATAGGGGAACCTGAATCCCGAATATGGTGTCTCTAGCTCTTATAGTTGCTGAGATCTAGGTGTTCATACAGACGGACAGACAGACGGACAGACGGACAGACAGACAGACGGACAGACGGACAGACGGACAGACGGACAGACGGACATGGCTATATCAACTCGTTTTGTCGTCCTGATCAAGAATATATATACTTTGTGGGGTCTGCCACGCCTCCTTCTGGGTGTTACACACATTTCCTCTTTGCACTAAGTTAATAGACCCTTTTTACTTTTTTAAAGTAAAGGGTCTAAAAAACTAAGCCCGACACAGCTGCGCAAATGAATAAAGATTTGAAAACACCAATCGGTATTAATCTGACGACCGAAGCCGTATTGAAAATATCCAGGCGAAAACACCTCCATATGCGTCAAAACGTGAAAAACACTTATTATCATTATCATTTTTAAAGTTATTATACTTTAAACGCGTACGAATGTCCAAAACGCCACGGTGGAAATGCCCATATATATAATATATTTAATATTTTTATGTAATTATTTTGTATATGCAATTATCGACGATATGCTGTATATAAAATTTATGAATTATATTTTATATGGGCATTTCCACAGAAAGGTCCACCGCGGCCAAAAAATTAAAATTTCTTAAAAATGATATTTTTAACATTTTTAACATAAGGAAATATTAAAATTTAACAGATTTGAAAATATCTATTATAATCTATTATAGTTTTCAAAAAATTCGAATGCAAAGTCGCGAAAACGCATTTTTTGTCATTTTGACGTTTTTTAGGGCATTTTTTTTTGAAAACAGCTTCTCAAACAGAAGCATCATGCTCTGTCATATCTTTTCAAAATCACTCCTGTTATGTACAAATAAATAATTCCAATTATTTTTGTCAATTTAAAAACATTTAAACCATTTGTTCCTTAAATACTTTCCAACAACAACAATAACAACCAGAATGGGCGGAGCAGATCAGTCGGACGGGCCCGACTGTCTTATACCCTGTGCCAAAGCTCGCGCTGCGCGCTCGCAAATACAATATAAAATGTATTTAAATATTTTACATATAATTTAATTTATTTATATTTTATGTTTATTAACCGATTTCAATGCGCTTGTCGAGATAGTTAAATACAATAAAAAAAAATATACAATTTTATAAAACTGTCACACTAAGCGTGTCAGCAGTACTTCCTCTTCTTCCCTTTATACGTGCGTCAGCTGCGCTGCGCTGCTGCTGCTGCTGCTGCGCTGCTGCTGCTGCTGCTGCGCTGCTGGGCTGCGCTGCCAATTGCGTAGCTTATATCTACTTTGTTTATTAACCGATTTCAATGCGCTTTTCAGGATAGTTAAATATAATAGAAGAGAGTATTTATACCAAATAACAACATTCTATGTTCAATATTACGCTTGTTTTTTAAATTTTAAGTTCAACTATTGTGTAGCTTATATCTCCTGTGTTTATTAACCAATTTCATTGCGCTTTTTAGGACAGTTAAATATAATAGTAGAAAGTATATATTCCGAATAACAACTTTCTATGTTTAATATTACGCTTGTTATTGAACTTTTTATGTTAAAAAACACGAAGTTGTTTGGGTTTTATTGATTTTTGGGCGTAAAGGGGGCGTGGCATCCGATTTTCGAAACAAACTTGATCTGCGTACGATAACTACCTATCTATAGCAACCAAAACGGAATCCCTAGCTTTTGTAGTTGCTGAGATCGACGCGTTCATACAGACAGACAGACAGACAGACAGACAGACAGACGGACGGACAGACAGACGGACATCGCTAAATCGACTCAGCTTGTCTCCCTGATCAAGAATATATATAGTTTGTGGGGTCTGCCACGCCTCCTTCTGCCTGTTACATACATTCTGACAAAGTTATTAACCCTGTTTTTCCCATTTTTCAAATGGGCACAGGGTATAAAAACATACATAAAAATGGTCCTGTGCCAAAAGTCCCGTTACAATTTTTTAAAATTGAATTAAAAAAAAAATGCAAGTTATCTTTGAAAAAAATCATAACCATTTTGAAGAGGCATCCATGCACAAGAGTTTAAAATTTGTTGAATTAAAATATTGCCACTAGATTCGCTGAAATTGGCGATTGAATTGGTTGACCTCAAATGCCACTACCATTTTCGTCCGATGACAAATGACTTGAATTTTTCAATTTTCTTAAAAATGAAAAGTTACCCAAAATCAATCTTTCCACCAATGAAAGAGCTAATTAAATGATATACATATGTTAAGCCTTAAAAAAAAAAAATCGCTTCCTTTTTACAGTTATTTTACTTTAAACGCGTACGAATGTACTGTGCGCGACTGTGGAAATGCACATATACATTTTTTTAAACAAAATTAAACCCCTTTTTTATACCCTGTGCCCATTTGAAAAATGGGAAAAACAGGGTTAATAACTTTGTCAGAATGTATGTAACAGGCAGAAGGAGGCGTGGCAGACCCCAAAAAGTATATATATTATTGATCAGAGAGACAAGCTGAGTCGATATAGCCATGTCCGTCTGTCTGTCCGTCTGTCCGTCTGGATGAACGCGTCGATTTCGGAAACTACAAAAGCTAGAGATGCCGTGTTGGTTGCTATCGGTAGGTGTATTCAATACGCAGATCAAGTTTATTTCAAATCGTTGATGCCACGCCCCCTTGACGCCCAAAAATCAATAAAACTCACATAACCTCGAATTTTTAACACAAAAAGTTGAATAACAAGCGTAATATTGAACATAGAAGGTTGTTATTCGGAACATAAGCTCTGTTGTATTATATTCAACTATCCTGAAAAGCGCATTGAAATCGGTTAAGAAACACAGGAGATATAAGCTTAACAATAGTTGAACTTGAAAGTTCAAAAACAAGCGTAATATTCATCATAGAATGTTGGTATTTAGTATAAACGCTCTTTTTAATTATATTTAACTATTCTGAAAAGCGCATTAAAATCGGTTAATAAACAAGGGAGATATAAGCTACGCAATTGGCAGCGCAGCCCAGCAGCGCAGCAGCAGCAGCAGCACCGCAGCGCAGCTGGCGCACTTAATAAGGGAAGAAGAAGTACTGCTGATACGCTTAGTGTGACAGTTTTATAAAATTGTATATAAAATAAAAGGCACAGGGTATTCTACAGTCGGGCCCGTCCGACTGATCTGCCCCGCCCATTCTGGTTAGACCCTTTACTTTAAAAAAGTAAAAAGGGTCTATTAACTCAGTGCAAAGAGGAAATGTGTGTAACACCCAGAAGGAGGCGTGGCAGACCCCACAAAGTATATATATTCTTGATCAGGACGACAAGACGAGTTGATATAGCCATGTCCGTCTGTCCGTCTGTCCGTCTGTCCGTCTGTCCGTCTGTCTGTCCGTCTGTATGAACACCTAGATCTCAGCAACTATAAGAGCTAGAGACACCATATTCGGGATTCAGGTTCCCCTATTCAGTAAGCAGCACGAGTTTGTTTTAGATTTTGGATACCTCCCCCCCTTTCCCCGCAAAGCGCAAAAAGCTACTGCAGCCACAGCTTTGAAGTTATTGACTTGTAATTTGGTACGTGACTAGCTTATGACATTCTCTATTGACCCTGTGAATTTCGTTCCGATCGGATAAGAAACAGCGAAAATATGGAACGGACAATTTGCCGCACTGGGCAGAGGGGGGGTGGTGTGCCATGCATATGCGCGTTGTTTTGTGCGTGTGCCGCTGATTGTGTTTGTGAGTACATATAGACAAAGTAAAGGGTCTCCCACTGTCGGTTACGTCCGACTGTAGCCTCCGTCCCACTGATCTGCCCCGTCCATATATTTTTTATTATGAACTTAAAAAAATAATATTGTTTAAAAAAAATTCATGCATTTATAAAGGAATTTGCTATAAGATAGCCAAACAAACATATATTAATAGTATAACTTTTATATTATATTATTTAATGTGTCAACACATACAATGGAAAGGTCGCAGAGAAGTAATAATATATTATTTAATATATATATAAATAAATAAATAAAATATATGTAAACGATAATTTGCAATAAAATTAGCTGAAATTTGAATATAATATGGCCATACAAAATGCTAAAGAATTTTCCACCTGTAAAAAAGCATTTACAAAATCCATACATCGAACAGGTACATACATATCGCTCGTTTACCAGAAGAGTGTCATAACTCAAAAAACGCGATTTTTGAGTTAATGATGCAGTAATGTTCGTTGGATATCTATCTTGTGTCAAAATTTCATTATCCTATCTTCAATACACACAGCGTGAGAAGAGAATATGTCACTCCACCTTGTATGGAGATACACGGCGCTTAAAAACTTTAAACGCGTTTATCTCGAAACGCACTTTTTTGAGTTATGACACTCTTCTGGTAAACGAACGATATGTACATATGTATGTACATACATCCCCACACAAGGCAGCCCAGCTAATGCCACACAAAAAACAGAAAATAACTATGAGAACTAACAGGCAAAAAGCAAACGTAGAAACAAGCGCAGTCAAGGCCACAAATGAAATTTTTGGCAACCTCGCTGAACACCGAAAGCATAGCCAACAAGATAAATTTGCTCTCAATGCTAACCACTCAATACCCTTTACAAAAATTGCCTTATATCTAGCGGCAGCGGAATACAATGCAATTTGAAAGAGTATCTACGGTGCGACTGCAAAGCAGAAGCTACATAATGCAAAACGAATGCCTTCGGTACGTCATCGTATGGTATGCGGTCGAGTAGGTAGGTAATAAGAATATCAAAACCAACGAACATAAGTCTGCTAAGATATCATTACTTATGGAAGCGAGCCTGTTATTTAACAGACAAGCCGGCTGTTATTTGGCAGACCGAGCCGATCTGGGTTGAAAAACTTTTGCTATCGATAAGAGTGGGCGGATATTTCGGCTCTGTATCGGTAGTTACTCTATGGCTTGTATCCATAGAGTAACCAAGACCAAGAGAGGAAGTCACGCCCACCAACCGAAATCACTGCGAGTTAAAGTCCAAGCCTTGGCATATCTGTTAGTAACAGACTGTTGTTCATAACATTGTGGTGTCTTAACAGACTTATGTTACGCAGCCTATGTTATTTTGGGTCTTTGTTTTGATCTTGTTATTTTCTACCTACTCGACGGCATACCACTGGCGTATGGGCTGTGCTTTGCTTTTTCATATTTCTGAGCTTTGAGTTTGTCTCTCTTTCGTTTGGAGAGTCGCAACGTCGATGCTCTCTCAAATTGCTTTATATTCGGCTGCCGCTGGATATAAGGAAATTTAAAGGAAGGGCATTAAGTACCGAGTAGTGAAGTGTGTGGCAAATATTGCAGCAGTGGGCTTTGGCTGTGTTTTTTTTCTACTTTTGCTTGTTGCCGGTAGTGTGGGGATGGTACTTGTTCGGCGTATTATGTTTATGTTTTTTTACAGGTGTAGGATTATCAAACATTTAGTATGGCTATATTATATTCAAATTTCAGTAAATCTCTTCTATTCTCTGAATTTATATTTTTCTATTTTTATTACCTATCCAATTCTTTTAATAATAACATTTAAATTTAATATAATTTAATTCATATTATTTTTTATTATATTTTGACATAAATCATTTAAAATTCACAATGCTTCAACTTGATAAACTTATAAATTATTGCATTAGTCACTGTGTATTAAAAAATAATATTAAAAAATCTCGCGGGCTAGCGGGCAAGCCCGACTGTCTTATACCCTGTACCAAAGATCAGCCTTGCTAATACAGTATTCTATTTAAAATATATTTTGAATCTATTTCAATTTATATTCCGAATACCAACTTTCTATGTTGAATAAAAATATTTTATTTATATTATTTCGCCGGTCGAATCCGCTAACGATTAATAAATATAATCGATACCCAGGGAACACCACTAGGAGGACAATGGTATATCGGGATATTATTATATGTAGCATAGCCTTCTACTACTTACATATACATCAAAATTCAATTTACAAAAAAAAAATCTTTAATTAATCATAATTCTTTTAATAGTGGACCCATAAATTGGTAGATATTAATCATCTCCACAGTTCGTAGAAGAAAAAATTTATTTAGATAGATTTATATGTGTTAAATTTGTCAATGTATTATATTTAGGGCCATTATTCGCGGTAGGGGCATGGCATCCGAAAATTGAAAAAAACTTGCTCTGCGTATGGTACACACCTTTCAAAATTGACCAAAACGGCTGCTCTAGCTATTATAGTTGCTGAGATCGGAGCGTAAAAAAAAATAATTATATATATATATATATATATCTTTCATTAATCATAATTCTTTTAATAATGGACCGATTTAATTGAAATTTGCAGAATTGGTAGATATTAATCATCTCCACAGTTCGTAGAAGAAAGAATTTATTTAGATAGATTTATATGTCATAAATTGGTCAATGTATTATATTTATGGCCATTGCTCGCGGTAGAGGCGTGGCATCCAAAATTTGGAATAAACTTGTTCTGCGTATGGTACACACCTTTGAAAAATGACCAAAACGGCTGCTCTAGCTAATATGGTTGCTGAGATCGGAGCGTTTAAATTAATCAATGTATTATATTTATGGCCATTGTTCGCGATAGGGGCGTGGTATCCAAAATTTGGAATAAACTTGTTCTGCGTATGGTATACA
The DNA here is from genome assembly GCA_035045125.1 of Hypselothyrea guttata. Classification (NCBI taxonomy): domain Eukaryota; kingdom Metazoa; phylum Arthropoda; class Insecta; order Diptera; family Drosophilidae; genus Hypselothyrea; species Hypselothyrea guttata. Next base: position 13,103 of record JAWNNJ010000251.1, read on the forward strand.
CCTTTCTAAAATGACCAAAACGGCTGCTCTAGCTCTTTTAGTTGCTGAGATCGACGCGTTCATACAGACGGACAGACGGACAGACAGACAGACAGGGCTAAATCAACTCGTCTCGTCCTCCTGATCAAGAATATATATACTTTGTGGGGTCTACCACGCCTCCTTCTGCCTGTTACATACATTCTGACAAAGTTAATAACCCTGTATTTCCCATTTTTCAATGGGTACAGGGTATAAAAAAAAATAAACAATTGTAAAAATAAAATAAAATATTTGAATATTATATTAAATAAAATTTATTGTACGGTTGCAAAGTTGGCGATTTTGATTTAAAACCAATTTATTGTATTTTATTATTATTATTATTATTATTATTATTATTATTATTGTTTTTATTCGCTTCGTCTTGTAAATTAAATTTAGGTTTAAAATGTAAATATTGCATTAAATGTTCAATAAAAAAAACGTGTAAAATAAATTGATTTAAATTTGAAAATATGTTTATTTTTTAGCTCGGAATAAAATTTGCTGAATTTTGAATATAATATGTTTATACTAGTTACCAAATAAGAAAATAGGTACAACTAAGTACTGCAAGCAATTAGCCTGCAATTGCAAGCAATTGCAAACCATCGTACAAGAAATGCCAACAACAATCTACAAGCAACGCAGAAATTCGAATTTGCCGACGGCAAAAGCAAGCGCACGAGCAAGCATTGTTAATTTGTAACATGTAGTTGCAAACTTAATACTCTTTCCTTATTTTTCGCAAAAAGAAAGAGTGTTAATATTGCAGCTAAGCGAATACCCAACGTCCAGAATCTACACTTTAGATTCCTAAACATCATAATTGTAAATGCTGGCAAATCAACCAAATTGACATCACACACCAGCACACTTCCACACAAGTCACACATACAGGCATGCATATGTATGTGTGCCCACGACAGCAAGAGAGCCACACAAAATGAGAGAAGCTAAACAAAACAGTAAGCATCTTCAGAGAGAGACTCTGTTAAGCAGCATTCTGTTAAATAACAGCCTCCAAGGTGCGGCCCTCAACTCAAAGTTCTCTTTGCAAAAGTGGGCACTGATTTCTTCTCTTTGTCTTGGTTACTCTATGCTATTTATTAATAGGTATCGATGTATACACACACACATAGAGGGAAAGTATCACTTTTACTCACTCATTCATATCAAAGCAGCTCTACGTAACGGTTCGCATTTATTATAACGGAATATTAAAGAATAACGCGCATATATATTTGTAAAACAAGGGTTTAGCAAGAAAAAACAAAAAATTTTATTGATTAAATAAATCAAGCTAAGGATTCACAGAAGAATTCTACTGCATAAATTGAATCTCTATTGTTAAAAACAAGTGAAAATATGAATTTATCCTTCGCTGGCTGTGGCTTCTTGGGAATATATCACGTTGGAGTTGCTGTGTCCTTTAAAAAATATGCTCCACACTTGCTACTGGAGAAAATAGGTGGCGCCTCAGCTGGTTCCCTAGCAGCGTGCTGCCTTCTATGTGATTTACCCTTGGGTATGTACACGCAAAAATATCATTTCTTAATATTTGTCTTATTACAAAAAATTATTATTTTTATTTTATTATTTATTTTTTAATTATTAAGCATATTAAACAATAATAATAAAGTGGTTTGTAAATCCATAATTTTACTATGACTGTCTGAAAGATTTTTTAACGAATCCATTCAACCCATTTATAGGGGCTTGTCTGATTGTGCGTATCATACATAAACATAAAAATTTGGACAGGGCAGATCAGTCGGACAGGACAGATCAGTCGTACGGGACAGATCAGTCGGACGGGCCCGACTGTAGAATACCCTGTGCCTTTTATTTTATATAAAATTTTATAAAACTGTCACACTAAGCGTATCAGCAGTACTTCCTCTTCTTCCCTTTTTACGTGCGCCAGCTGCGCTGCTGGGCTGCGCTGCCAATTGCGTAGCTTGTATCTACTTTGTTTATTAACCGATTTCAATGTGCTTTTCAGGATAGTTAAATATAATAGAAGAGAGTATATATACCAAATAACAACATTCTATGATTAATATTACGCTTGTTTTTGAACTTTTAAGTTCAACTATTGTGAAGCTTATATCTCATGTGTTTCTTAACCGATTTCACTGCGCTTTTTAGGATAGTTAAATATAATACAAGAGAGCTTATGTTCCAAATAACAATCTTCTATGTTTAATGAACAAATGACTTGAATTTTTCAATTTTCTTAAAAATGAAAAGTTACCCAAAATCAATCTTTCCACCAATGAAAGAGCTAATTAAATGATATACATATGTTAAGCCTTAAAAAAAAAAAAATCGCTTCCTTTTTACAGTTATTTTACTTTAAACGCGTACGAATGTACTGTGCGCGACTGTGGAAATGCACATATACATTTTTTTAAACAAAATTAAACCCCTTTTTTATACCCTGTGCCCATTTGAAAAATGGGAAAAACAGGGTTAATAACTTTGTCAGAATGTATGTAACAGGCAGAAGGAGGCGTGGCAGACCCCAAAAAGTATATATATTATTGATCAGAGAGACAAGCTGAGTCGATATAGCCATGTCCGTCTGTCTGTCCGTCTGTCCGTCTGGATGAACGCGTCGATTTCGGAAACTACAAAAGCTAGAGATGCCGTGTTGGTTGCTATCGGTAGGTGTATTCAATACGCAGATCAAGTTTATTTCAAATCGTTGATGCCACGCCCCCTTGACGCCCAAAAATCAATAAAACTCACATAACCTCGAATTTTTAACACAAAAAGTTGAATAACAAGCGTAATATTGAACATAGAAGGTTGTTATTCGGAACATAAGCTCTGTTGTATTATATTTAACTATCCTGAAAAGCGCATTGAAATCGGTTAAGAAACACAGGAGATATAAGCTTAACAATAGTTGAACTTGAAAGTTCAAAAACAAGCGTAATATTCATCATAGAATGTTGGTATTTAGTATAAACGCTCTTTTTAATTATATTTAACTATTCTGAAAAGCGCATTAAAATCGGTTAATAAACAAGGGAGATATAAGCTACGCAATTGGCAGCGCAGCCCAGCAGCGCAGCAGCAGCAGCAGCACCGCAGCGCAGCTGGCGCACTTAATAAGGGAAGAAGAAGTACTGCTGATACGCTTAGTGTGACAGTTTTATAAAATTGTATATAAAATAAAAGGCACAGGGTATTCTACAGTCGGGCCCGTCCGACTGATCTGCCCCGCCCATTCTGGTTTTTATTATGAACTTAAAAAAATAATATTGTTTAAAAAAAATGCATGCATTTATAAAGGAATTTGCTATAAGATAGCCAAACAAACATATATTAATAGTATAACTTTTATATTATATTATTTAATGTGTCAACACATACAATGGAAAGGTCGCAGAGAAGTATATATATTCTGACTCAGGACGACGAGCTGAGTTGATATAGCCATGTCCGTCTGTCCGTCTGTCCGTCTGTCCGTCTGTCCGTCTGTCTGTCCGTCTGTATGAACACCTAGATCTCAGCAACTATAAGAGCTAGAGACACCATATTCGGGATTCAGGTTCCCCTATTCAGTAAGCAGCACGAGTTTGTTTTAGATTTTGGATACCTCCCCCCCTTTCCCCGCAAAGCGCAAAAAGCTACTGCAGCCACAGCTTTGAAGTTATTGACTTGTAATTTGGTACGTGACTAGCTTATGACATTCTCTATTGACCCTGTGAATTTCGTTCCGATCGGATAAGAAACAGCGAAAATATGGAACGGACAATTTGCCGCACTGGGCAGAGGGGGGGTGGTGTGCCATGCATATGCGCGTTGTTTTGTGCGTGTGCCGCTGATTGTGTTTGTGAGTACATATAGACAAAGTAAAGGGTCTCCCACTGTCGGTTACGTCCGACTGTAGCCTCCGTCCCACTGATCTGCCCCGTCCATATATTTTTTATTATGAACTTAAAAAAATAATATTGTTTAAAAAAAATTCATGCATTTATAAAGGAATTTGCTATAAGATAGCCAAACAAACATATATTAATAGTATAACTTTTATATTATATTATTTAATGTGTCAACACATACAATGGAAAGGTCGCAGAGAAGTAATGAATATATTATTTAATATATATATAAATAAATAAATAAAATATATGTAAACGATAATTTGCAATAAAATTAGCTGAAATTTGAATATAATATGGCCATACAAAATGCTAAAGAATTTTCCACCTGTAAAAAAGCATTTACAAAATCCATACATCGAACAGGTACATACATATCGCTCGTTTACCAGAAGAGTGTCATAACTCAAAAAACGCGATTTTTGAGTTAATGATGCAGTAATGTTCGTTGGATATCTATCTTGTGTCAAAATTTCATTATCCTATCTTCAATACACACAGCGTGAGAAGAGAATATGTCACTCCACCTTGTATGGAGATACACGGCGCTTAAAAACTTTAAACGCGTTTATCTCGAAACGCACTTTTTTGAGTTATGACACTCTTCTGGTAAACGAACGATTTGTACATATGTATGTACATACATCCCCACACAAGGCAGCCCAGCTAATGCCACACAAAAAACAGAAAATAACTATGAGAACTAACAGGCAAAAAGCAAACGTAGAAACAAGCGCAGTCAAGGCCACAAATGAAATTTTTGGCAACCTCGCTGAACACCGAAAGCATAGCCAACAAGATAAATTTGCTCTCAATGCTAACCACTCAATACCCTTTACAAAAATTGCCTTATATCTAGCGGCAGCGGAATACAATGCAATTTGAAAGAGTATCTACGGTGCGACTGCAAAGCAGAAGCCACATAATGCAAAACGAATGCCTTCGGTACGTCATCGTATGGTATG
>JAWNNJ010000252.1:0-23628 GCA_035045125.1 Hypselothyrea guttata
GGGCAGCGCCGGCTAGCTATCGGACTCGCAATGGGGTGAGTCCGACCCTGCCCACTGGTTCGCACAATGAACAACAAACAACTACGACATCGATAACAACAACAAAAATAATCGAAACAACACTACTACATCGCGCTACATTCAAACAATACAAAGCAAATAATTAAATAACTAAACGGCAACACGCGACATCAAAAGAAAAGAAACAGAACAGTACCAACAAAAGGACGGCCACGGGTCCATGTCCAAACTCTGGGATCCCGGTCCGAGATCCCGGCGTACCCACCCTGCCTGAGGCTACGTGCCTCCCTGCTACTGGTCAGTAGCTTTCTGCACTAGCCCATGGCGGCTATGGTGTTCTCCCTCCCCCCCTGCGGCTTCACTAATAAGACATCTTTCCTTTGTAATACGTTATAAAATTCATTTATTATTTAAATCTAACCTCATCTTCCGCTACCTATTTGCTGCGCATCACTGATGCCAGCCTGCCATCTCTGATCCGCTGCGATCAGCTGACTCAAAGCATAAACTAATTGAAGCTAATTTGTTTGTGCTTGCCTAGTGTTTTATGCTGCTTGTACTTATTTGTATTATTTGTGTTTTACATATATTAATGTTAAATTAAATTTAGTTCATTTTTATATCTACTGTTTTGTTTATTGTTGTTGCCGGTCCATGTGGTGTTGTTGCGTCTGGTGGGGGACAGCGGTCTGGAGCGCTGCTGTTGTGGCTGGCCTTGCTGCTGCGGTAGCTGCGGCTCTGCTGGGCCAAGTGGGCCGGAGGCGTCTTGGCGGCGGTCGCTCTGGCGGCTGCTGTGCCACGGCTAGGTGCTGCTGCGCGGGTGTTGTTATTGCCGCGCTGCTGCTGCTGTGTTGGAGGCTGCAAGGGATCGCACTGCCTGGAGCTGCTGGAGTGCTGTAGGCGTGGCTGGGGCGCTGCTCTGGGCGCAGGGGCTCCGCTGCTGCTGTTGCCCTGCGCTGGCGCTGCTCTGTTGCTGCTGATGTGCTGCACCTGTGTGTGGGTGGCGGTAGGCGCTGTGGCTAGCGCTTTGCCGCGGCTGGTCTGCTGCGGCTGCTGAGGCACTGATGTTGCGCTGCTGCTGCTGCTCTTGCCGTACTGCTGCTGAAGCAGGATGAGCTGCGTGTTGCGCGGCCGCGTTGTTGTTGCTGTGCGACTGAGGCGCTGCGCCGGCAGTGGTAGGCTGCTGCGGCTGCGCCGTATGCAGCAACTCCTTGTTGTCTCTTTTATTTAATTTTTTTATTTTAACTTGTTTTTTTTTGTTTTATTTTTAAGTGTATTTTACACGCACAAAAAGTTGCACGCCGCCGCGTGTCTCTTTGCCGCTGCCGAAAACTGGACTAACCTCAAGTTCCTACTTAACCTACGCTGGGCCCCGTTTTTCTTAATCTATCTCCCTTCCTGCCTAATTTTCCGGGTCAAGGACCGCGGTCAAGGCCAACCTACTGCGCTCTTCGTTTCTCTCTCTCTCTCTCCCTCTCTTTCAAATTCAAACGGCTGAGCGGTTTGAGCGAAGTCTCCGCTCCTTGGGAGAGACCGCTCAGCTGTTCAGGGTTGCCGCATCTCTTGGCTTTGTTGATATCGATACCACCAAAACGAAATGCAACAACCCCGCGAAGTTTGGAAGATCGAGATCGAGAAACTGCGCGCGTATTTCGTTCTAGATACGGACGGACGGACACCCTACTCTATGCCCAACGTAGGCTACACCCACGACCCTGAAGTTAAGAGTCTCAAGCTCTACCGCCTGAGTTAGCCGGGCCAACCTAAGCTGCACCTACGACCCTAAACTGCCTGCCTAATGAAAGATGACTGCCCAGTTGGTGAACGTTTGCATCCCGTGCCCCGCTGCTGGTGAGTCGTCAGGAAGTTACGCATCCATCGCCTGTAATACTGCGCTCCTCCTCCTTTGCAGATCCTTGATTTGACATGTGTTGTTGCCCAGCACCCCTGGAACTCTGCTTGTGAGGGATCGTGCCGGACATTAGATATTCCACATCTTCCCATGCACGTTCAAATTGAAGTTGCTCGTGCACTGGACCCACTTCCTCCTCGCTCCCCGTTGGTGTTCGCGCCACGATCTCGTCCACTTCGCGACTGCTCTGGGTAAGATCAGTGTCAGTCAACGCTGCTTCCGCCACTGGCTGTTGTACTTCCGGCTGGTTTGTTGCACGTAGGATATCAGGTGCCAACTCGAATGCCTCCCAGAAGTCGATGCCTAGATAGAGTTCTTGCTGTAAGTCTGGGCACATGTAAAATACAATTTGCTTGACCTCGTTTTTGTATTTTACAGGCAAGTGTATCCTACCCAGGATCGGTCGGCTGGCTCCGGCTGCAGTCTTCACTGTGGAGACGTATGGCTGCACTTGCCACCCTAATTGCTCCACCAGCTCCCTGCATCCTCGTCCCAGCAGACTGACTGAGGCTCCTGTGTCTAACAGCCCTCTCATTCGGTGTCCCGCCAGCTCGATTTCAGCAAACCATCGCTGATCCACATTGCCATCACGACGCACCGCCTCCACTATCATCCGTCTGGTGGCTCTGCGGCGACGGAACCTTTCGCGCGCCTTTCTTATGCGCCGAGTCAGCTTGCTCATCCCTCTAAGTTGGCATTCGTCCAGGATTCGGTTTCTTGCTGCGATGTGAAGTCTAATGCGTTCTTCATGAGGTAAGCCTTTCGTTCCAGTTTTACTTATGTCGACAACAATTTCTTCCTTATGGTCTAATCGGGTATCATTAAATTTTGCAGGGCTTACTGTCTGGTTGTTGCGGTTTTCGAACGTGTTTGCCCTACTTTCGACACGCTCGACCGTCGGTTTCCCGGGCAATCCACGCAATCGGGGCTTACCACATCCTTTTTGCCACAACGGTAGCAGAAGATCCTGCGCTGCTTCGAGGGACAATCGCTGAACCAATGGCCTGATGCGTCACAATTCCAGCAGATTTTTGTGGGCCTGTTTGCTGCCCTAAGTTCCTCGACCTTTTCGGTTGGAGCGTCTGCACGCGGGGGCCACTCCTCCAGCTCGTGCACGGCAGGTCTGCCAAAAGGCGGATGCCTTGGCTGCTGCATGTGGCTGCCACGCCCTCTTCTGATCAGGCTCCTCTCCACTTCAATGCACTCGTGCCTCAGCTCGTCTACCGTAAGTATGTCCATGGCATATACATATCTGGCGATGCTTTCCTTTAATCCCTTCTTAATGATTTTGACTAGCTGCCGATCTCCGAGAGGCTTCTGGAAACGTGAGGCTAGGTGACGCATATGATGGATGTAATCGTCCACGGCTTCTCCAGCTTGCTGCTCTCGTTGCAGCAGATCCTGCATCACATCATGCTCCGTCTGGTAGCCTTTGAACCGCTCCATAAGTGCGCGTCTGAGCTGACCCCAGTTGTCGACGCGGGAGTGTCGGACGTGGACCCAGTACCACTCTCGTGCTCGTCCAGTCAGTAGGACGTGGAAACTGCGCAGCACATCTCGCCATGGACACTGGTATTGCCGCTGGAGAAACTCTAGCCGGAATACGAAGTCTTCCACGGTGTGTCTGGAATCCTGGCCATCAAAGCTGACGTTCCAGCGCTCAATTCGCAGGTGATCATTACTATTCCTCTCATGATTGTTGCCTCGCCTCTCATTCTCTCCATTATCCCCAGCTCGTCTGCCTTCAACGTGGTATTCTGCCTCTGGGTTGCGCCAGCTCCACGCCTCATCGGCTACGCCATATGCTTGGCTAGGACGAGCTTCCTCCTGTTCGGGATACGGTGGTGTGGGCTGTCTGTGACGTGCTGGATTCTGCCGCATTGGCTCGTTGACCGCTGTGGGATTCGGCTTGTGACCGCTGCTGCCAGGAGATGGTGCAGCATTGCCTTCTGCCGGGCTAGAGTCGAGCGGACGGATGACGTCATTGAGTAGCTTCATCATCTCCATGAATCCCGAGCGGATCTCATCGCGGAGGATGTCTTCAATGCCATCGTTCATAGATCTGGTGTAGGTCTGGTGGGCCTGCGCAATGGCTGCGTTTGTAGCTGAAGCCATCGTGGGATCCACGCCAACTGGTTGAGTTGGAGATGTCCTCACTGCAGCCTCTCCGCTCTCAGGCGGCTCGTCCGTTTGCCAGCTCGAAGCGTGTGCTCCCTGCTGTGAGAACCCTCTGAGTGGTGGCGATCGAGGTATCCCCGATGCACGCGGTATCCCCGATGCACGCGTTTGGGATCTGGTTTGCGCCCGTTCACCCTCTGGACCTTCACCCCCCTCCGGCCTGGACATTTTCTGGATTTCGGCTTTCCTACCTAAACTTAATTTTAACAATCAACACCTAGCAAGGATATATTTTAAACGAAACACTAACCAAACAAATCTGTACATAAATAATAAATAACACCTATATATATATATGAATAAACAAGTAAATAAATAATTAGATTTATAAATATTTGATCATAAATACAAATGTAATTATATATTTAATAATTAAACAAATAAATGTATATATCTATATGTGTATGTATACCTATTTTCCCAGCTATTTTCATCTAAGAATGGGGAGAGAGAAACACCTTTCCACCCATGGACTGACCAGTAGTTTCCTACGCACTCAAATTTGGACATGGATTACATTTAAGGATCTGTCGGATGCACTATCTGTCAGTTTTAATGACAGACGGCATCCGAGAAACCCTATTTGGATATTTACATCTGCTTTATTAGTTTTCTATTGTTGTGTTCCCTACGTATGCTGAGTGCCTGATGCAGCGCAGCTCGACCAAAAGTCGTCTGGGTCACCAGGCTACCACTTGCTCATATAATAACTAGGGACAGCATACACAGTTTCACACAACACTGAAAACAAAACGAGATTAAAAACAAACAACTAAATAAATTAACTAAACTATACTACTCTAATATCACCAATTATCACAGATCTATTACTACTATCACAGATGAGTGGTCGCGAACGATTTGCCATTTTATTGGCAAATGTGACATACCGCCTCTCTGTTACAACAGCAAAAGCCATGACAGGCGACATAGAGCACAAAACAAACACTCCAGTGGCTTCGGCACCAACACACCACTGCGCGATTATGAGTTTTACTCATTTAAACTGCATAAGACATCAGTGGCATGTTGGCGCCGACGCCAGTGGCTCCACTACACGTCCTAAACATTTGTTGTATTTTTTTATATTTTTTTTTCTCAAAATCTGTTTCCGTCCACCTTCGTCTGCCCTACGTCTGACAGACTCCAGCTTCGGGATTACAATTTAGTTTGGGCGCCATTTGTTGGGAACCAGCTTGTTGCCCAGTGGGCAGCGCCGGCTAGCTATCGGACTCGCAATGGGGTGAGTCCGACCCTGCCCACTGGTTCGCACAATGAACAACAAACAACTACGACATCGATAACAACAACAAAAATAATCGAAACAACACTACTACATCGCGCTACATTCAAACAATACAAAGCAAATAATTAAATAACTAAACGGCAACACGCGACATCAAAAGAAAAGAAACAGAACAGTACCAACAAAAGGACGGCCACGGGTCCATGTCCAAACTCTGGGATCCCGGTCCGAGATCCCGGCGTACCCACCCTGCCTGAGGCTACGTGCCTCCCTGCTACTGGTCAGTAGCTTTCTGCACTAGCCCATGGCGGCTATGGTGTTCTCCCTCCCCCCTGCGGCTTCACTAATAAGACATCTTTCCTTTGTAATACGTTATAAAATTCATTTATTATTTAAATCTAACCTCATCTTCCGCTACCTATTTGCTGCGCATCACTGATGCCAGCCTGCCATCTCTGATCCGCTGCGATCAGCTGACTCAAAGCATAAACTAATTGAAGCTAATTTGTTTGTGCTTGCCTAGTGTTTTATGCTGCTTGTACTTATTTGTATTATTTGTGTTTTACATATATTAATGTTAAATTAAATTTAGTTCATTTTTATATCTACTGTTTTGTTTATTGTTGTTGCCGGTCCATGTGGTGTTGTTGCGTCTGGTGGGGGACAGCGGTCTGGAGCGCTGCTGTTGTGGCTGGCCTTGCTGCTGCGGTAGCTGCGGCTCTGCTGGGCCAAGTGGGCCGGAGGCGTCTTGGCGGCGGTCGCTCTGGCGGCTGCTGTGCCACGGCTAGGTGCTGCTGCGCGGGTGTTGTTATTGCCGCGCTGCTGCTGCTGTGTTGGAGGCTGCAAGGGATCGCACTGCCTGGAGCTGCTGGAGTGCTGTAGGCGTGGCTGGGGCGCTGCTCTGGGCGCAGGGGCTCCGCTGCTGCTGTTGCCCTGCGCTGGCGCTGCTCTGTTGCTGCTGATGTGCTGCACCTGTGTGTGGGTGGCGGTAGGCGCTGTGGCTAGCGCTTTGCCGCGGCTGGTCTGCTGCGGCTGCTGAGGCACTGATGTTGCGCTGCTGCTGCTGCTCTTGCCGTACTGCTGCTGAAGCAGGATGAGCTGCGTGTTGCGCGGCCGCGTTGTTGTTGCTGTGCGACTGAGGCGCTGCGCCGGCAGTGGTAGGCTGCTGCGGCTGCGCCGTATGCAGCAACTCCTTGTTGTCTCTTTTATTTAATTTTTTTATTTTAACTTGTTTTTTTTTGTTTTATTTTTAAGTGTATTTTACACGCACAAAAAGTTGCACGCCGCCGCGTGTCTCTTTGCCGCTGCCGAAAACTGGACTAACCTCAAGTTCCTACTTAACCTACGCTGGGCCCCGTTTTTCTTAATCTATCTCCCTTCCTGCCTAATTTTCCGGGTCAAGGACCGCGGTCAAGGCCAACCTACTGCGCTCTTCGTTTCTCTCTCTCTCTCTCCCTCTCTTTCAAATTCAAACGGCTGAGCGGTTTGAGCGAAGTCTCCGCTCCTTGGGAGAGACCGCTCAGCTGTTCAGGGTTGCCGCATCTCTTGGCTTTGTTGATATCGATACCACCAAAACGAAATGCAACAAATGTATTTAAAAATTTTGAATTATTTACTTCTTATGTATTTGGATTCTATTTTTCATGTTTATTTGAAGCTATTTAAAATATATACAGTAGAATCCGGTTATAACGACGACGCTTATAGCGTCCGTCCGGTTACTGCGTCGAAAACTCGGTGGCTTGGTTGGTCTCAATACAAACTTATATGAAAGGGCCTCCGCTTAGAACGTCTCCGCTTTTAGCGTCAAATCGCTTATACCGACGAGATTTTTCACAATTCAACCGGATATTGCGACGTGCCGAACAAAAAAAAAACGTTAAAGAGGAAAATTTGATTTCTTTAACAATGCTAAAAGAAGCAAACAAAATCTTGGATTTTGTGTTTTTTCAATACGAAAAAGAAACAAAATCATGGATTTTGTCTTCCGGATATAACGACGTAAAATCGTCGGTCCCTTGAAAGTCGCTATAACCGGATTCTACTGTATTAAATTTTTTGTTTTGATTAAAAAATTAATATGTTTTATTTTAAAACCTATTACAAACATGGCATCCATAAAATTGCTCCTTTCGGATAGTGCGTCTGCCGGATATAACGACGTAAAATCGTCGGTCCCTTGAAAGTCGCTATAACCGGATTCTACTGTATATACAAAATATATACTTAAATAGTCTACAAATTTATCATGTTAATCGCCCAAAATCTTTTGCTATTATCAAATGCAATTTCTTTCTTTTCTCGCAGCAGCGATCAGTTTGATCTAAACAACACTGTTGAATTATTGCTAGTAGCCACTGTTAATCTCTGCAAGGAAGAGCCTTAAAGTCTCAGCTGGGCGGAAGTTGGGCTCATTAAAAGCCAAAGTTCAACGCACTAATGAAGTTGCCTATCCGTCTGTCAGTCAATTTTTATGTGTCTCTGTTTCGCTGTCTCTCTCTCTCTCTCTCTCTCTCTCTCTCTCTTTCTCTTTGTCTGTCCGTCTGTCTGCTGGCGTGCTCTGTGTCCATTTAAAAGGGCTGCAGGACGTGGCCCTGTCATACCTATTTTTGATGGCTGCCGTTAAATGGTCGTTTCCTTTTTTACGCACTCGAGTCGAAACTAAATGTGATTGACAGCTGGACACTGCGGCTGACACATACTCCCCATCTCTCTCACTTTCTCACTTTCTCAGTTTCTCTCGTTCTGCTAGAGGCTTTCTAGCAATTTGCCGAGTCTCTTGCGTTGACTTCTTAATGCCACAAAAGCGACAATTTATGAGGGTGTCATTTACAGTTTTTGGTGTGCAATTAAAACCATAGAGAAAGTCGCCAAAGACTCGAGATGAAAGTGAAAATTGTTTGCCTGGGCAACGCTCGATGCCAGGGGATTAACACGTCTCTCATCTCTTATTCTCTCCACCTCTCTCTCTCTCTCCCTCTCTCTCTCTCTCTCTCTTTCTCAGGCTGTCAGCTCTACGAGCTGATCCATTGAGCAACCCCCATGGGCAGACCCTCTGGTCGTAACGTTCTTGTCATATAAATCAAACATAATCAACGCCAACTTTCAATAGATATAGCCTATAGCCTGGCAGTTGATAACGAGCAGGAGTCTGGACCTCGAGGGGGGCGGAGGCAGGCATATAAATCTAAATTACAAGCATAAGTATTGCTGCGACCGCAGGGGAATTCAATTGCGGGTTACGGGAAGAGCAGGAGAACAGGGAAACAGAGAGAGAGGGCGGAATAAACAAGCATAGAGGTTTTGGCTTTAAGATAAAAATCTCCCGTTGAGCAGTGTGAGAAATGTTGCTCGTTTGTTTGTTGCTGTTTGTTAAATGTGCTCTAACGGCTAAGGTGGGCAGGGAGGGTGCAGGGGCTGAGGCAGGAGCCGGTCTTAATTGCAAGTTATTGATGGTTGCCAACGGTAAACGGTTTAATATTCAATTTCATATACCTACACAGGACCCAGTCCAAACGGCAAACTGCACTGTAAAGTGTCAAAAGAAGGCAACCTTATGAAAACTCATTGACATCCACAACAACAACAGCAACAACAGCAACAACACCCACAACAGCAGGACTCCTACTCCCTCAGGATGTGTTGAGCGTCAACAACAAAGCAGAAGTGATGATGATACACACACACACGCACACCTACGCACGCACCTATACACACCTCCAGACAGTGGAGGAAGGGGCAGGGAGAGCAGGGTATTACGTAGCCACCATCTCATTTGCGGTCATGTTGGCGTGTCAAGAGCGTCAACAACAACAGCAGCAACAATAACAGCAACGAAAACCAGTAAGAAATATGACGATCAGTCGGAAGCACCCGACTGCAAAATACCCTTATAATTCATATATAATTTAAAAATAAAAGCCTAATGTCTTACGAAGTGCAGCAGCAATGCTTCTTATTCTTTCTTTTTCGTAGGTATATCTTTAATGGGAACGCTGTAAAAACAATCTGCAATATTGTTTTTTCAATATCTGCTATTTTTATTGACAGACTATCTTTACAGAATAGATATGTAGAGAGTATATTTTCTGAATAGTAACCTATTTCGTTCAATATTACGCTTGTTATTTGGCTTTAATCAATTAGGGCGTAAAAAAGGCGTGCCATGCAACTTTTGAAATAAATAAATATATATGTATACATTCCGAAAATGGCTGCTTTAGCGCTTGTAGTTTCCGAATTCGCAGTGTTTATACAGTCTGACGGATGGACAGTCGGACATGGCAATATCGACTCAGCTCTTCAACCTGATCAAGAATATCTATGCTGCGTGGGGTTATTCTGTCTGTTACATACATTTGGACAAAGTTATTAGCATTTTTAATTATATTTCATGGGTATAGGGTATAACAAGCAGCAACAGCGGCAAGATAACCATATGGCCATCATTTGCCTGCATATTTTAGAAAACAGAGAACTTAGGCTAGAGAGATACCCTATACTACTCATTGAAGCACGGATATTTAAATTTGTTTTCGTATATATTTTATTTCATTTACCTAACAATATTATTATTTATACATAAATATTCAATTACTGTTATTATAATAATTTACAAAATTAATTTTAATTTATTGAAATACTTTTATTTTATTAAAATTTGTATATTAATAAAATTGTATTTTAATTAAAAAATTTATTGACACATGTAATTATTATAATTGGATATTTGTTTATTTTAAATAAATACATGTTTATTAAAAATAGATCATTTTGGGATTTATTATGTGACTTATTTTATTATAAATATTTTAAATATTTGTTTACGTTATTTAATAAAATATATACATTTTTTGTTATTTGTTCATTAAAACACATATATATTTAGATTTTCATTTATTGGGCTTTTTAAAGAAATCCGAGATAGAGTTGCACAAATGAAATATAAAATTGTAATAATAATATCTTTGCTAATAATTAATTTATTAAATTTGAAATCAGTTGCTTTATACCTAATTTACCTTCGTTTGAAAATCAGTGTATACACACTTTAATCTCTTCTTACACATCACGCTTGAGCCTACCCTCTTGGACAGCGCTGTTTATTTACAGGATATTTGTGAATGCGCCCTTGTCTCGTTAGTTGTTTGTCTTCGTCTGTGTTGGTCCGCCTGTCAGCGCGTTTCAATAATTTTTTGTATTCCTGCCGCATATTGATTTTATAATTTTCAATGTGTTTATAATTAGCCACACCCACCAGCATCCGCCCCCTCCCCCCACCAACCAATAACTGTGCTGTCAGAAACATTTGACATTTGAGAGTGTTTTTGAGGCAAACTCCCCCCATTGATTGGCTCGCCCTGCCCCAGATCATGGCCATTGTCAAATGGAGCACATGGAGCGTGTTGTTGTGAATGTTGTTTGCTTTTTGTCCTGTCCCCTGTCCTCCTATCATCCTGTCCTCCTGTCCTTCTGTTCTCCTGTCCTCCTGTCTGGCTGCCTGCTGTGCTCTGTGCGCTGTGTGTGTGCTGACAGTTTAACGCCTGTCGAGTGGAATGTTCCGCTGTGTCTAGTTGAAAACAATCCCATTTAGCGTTAATTAATAATCGCCAGGCAACTGAAAGGAATGCCTATCAGCTAGCATGAAATCAGTTAGCCAATTGCCAAGGCCAATAATCTCTCTTTATGTGCGTACTTGCTGTCCATGCCCATTGTGCGCTGTCCCTTTTCCACTGTGCCATTGACAGTGGCCATTAGTGCCGCTCAGCGGCTGTCTGTTCGACTTTTCAACTAGTTTCCACCCCGAACACTTACCTCCTGCCACGGCTGTCCTCACACGGACAACAATGCTGCCCTTGTTGCTGTTCTCCATCATTCTGTCTCCTACTTTTCACGCTTGCCACAGTGCCAAGTGTTTATTTCAGTCCACTTCAGGTCGCTTCATGCCACAATGTGAGGTGTAAAGTTTGTTTATGGTCAAGTGGTTTCTCTTTTATATGCAAACATACATACAACAAACAGACACACATACCTCTGTTGACACGACACTAATGATTACTCTGATATTATCTGCCCAATGTATGCACTGAGAGAGAAATAACAGATGAAAAATTCTATAATAATATGCGGTTCGTAACTAATTTAATTACTCTTTCCAATAATTTCAACTCTGTCCCGCATGTCCCGCATGTTTTTGATAGTAAAAATGAATTCCTTCTGAATTCTAGAATAATTTGAATAATCATCCTTTATTTTTCTGAGTGTGTGCTTGGGGGCTTGTGCCATTGCCAAAATGCGCTCCAAATGCTTCGCAAATTGTTGCATTCAAATTGCAGTTGCATGCGCTTTCTTCGAGTCCAAGTGCTGTGAATGTGTGTGTGCCGTATCTGTGTGTTCATGCCTGACTTCTGAGTTCAGGTGGCAACTTGTGCGTGGAGTATTTGCAACTAAATTTCATTGTTGCACGCCACACGTCCTGCACAGCGCATACAGCATATTTAGCAGCTCTCTCTACTAAACCGAAGCTCTAAATACACTCTGTAGCTATTAATTTGTTTTACAAGTTCGTGTTGTAAACAAGATAAAAATAATTTAAAGTAATTTTTGTGAAGAACTGCTGAGATTTATTAGATTTTGGATTTTAAGGATGCCATTGTTTTTGTGATAATTATCAATCAAAAATTTTTATGTCAATTAAACTATCCAAATCAAATATTCGAATGAACTAAGCAAGCAACATCATTGAACAACCTATGTATGTAATTAAATAAAATATTTGATTGTTTAAATATTAATTATACGATACAATTGTAATGCAAGAAATTCAAATTACATTGCCCACAAATTCCATCATTATAAAGTTGTTTTTTTATTTACGCAAACATTAATTTTCTGTAAATGTAATAGCAAAATATCAACTAATTAAGTTAAACAATTGAAAGACCAATTAAACTAAATTTATTAAACTAGGAGAGTTTTATAAAATATTTTTCCACACAAAAACAGGCGTAATAATTTTCATAGAATTTTATCAATATGCCAAGGCCAGAACAAACAACTAACAACGCAACAGACTTAGTTTAGCCAATGAAAAACGTGACCAGACACTAAATCTGAATTTCCAAGAAATTTGCCAAGCAAAATGCTCACAGGCTGTTATAATACTTAACACTAGAGCAAGATATATACTTTGTATTGCATATTTGATATGCCCCGAGACTGGCAGTGGCAAGACATGCAAAATGTTGCCAAGAGACTAAATTGTTTTCAACATAATGCTATAGAAATGCAGCCGACCTTCTATTTGCTCACGAGGAGTGCAATAATGAATGCCAATAAGCTTATAGCAGAGTGCGTGAGTGTGTGTGTGTGAGTGGCAGTGGGTGTGTGCAACAGAATTGGGCTGCTTGCAACTTTATAGTCATTGCCTCCACTTTGGGCATTTTCCAGATAGATCTGAACAAATTAGGAGTCGGTGAACCACTTTATTATTTGTTAAAAACGGTTGTTATCTATTTGATATATAATATAATATAATATAATATAAAAATATTATTTAAAAATTAAAACATAATTTTAAAATGCAATTTATCAATGTTTTACTGTTATCGTATTAAGAATAGGTCACACTGTTATGTAACATACTGCAGGTGTTAACTTAACAGCCCACTGTTAAAATAACAGCTGTATTTGTAATACACCAATTTTTTGTCTTCTGTATACCTGCCAATATATTGTGCAACTTTGTTAAAACAGGATTCGCAAGTACAGGATGTTGGTATTCTTACTCCTTGAAAAGGGCTGTACCACGCCCACATCTTTAATATCAATTTCTTTTGACCCCATCAACTCAAATCAAAAACCAAAATTAAAAAATTTTGCTTCGTATTCGAGTTATTAATTATTGCCACAAAAACTGGTCAAATCCCCATAGTGCACTGGCGGGGTGTGGCCGAAGAGCGCCGTGTTCTGTATTCCGGCGTGGTGTCTGCTTTGTGCTGGCGCAGCGAAAATGCTGAAAATGAAATAACTCAAACACTGGCAACAGCAACAACAACAATAACTACAAATACAGAAACTACAAGCATTGCAAACAGTCGGAGCAAACCTGGTACGCACTTTATTATAGAGGAAAGTTACGAAAATTTGATGCAAGTGGACTTAATTCGTGTACATAGCCCAGCACACCTTTCGCTGACTTTCTTCCCCCGCTCTCCATCTGCCCCTCCCTCCACGCTTTTATCAACTATGTATGAGCGTGTGGCACCGCGCACATAGCATGCCACAAAAACCCTAAAAAATCGAGCAACTCGATTGCCCAGCATGGAATTTCGATTGCCAGCATTTTTGCGTATCTACCTTACTGACTGTATCTGTGTGTGTGTGTGTGTGTGTGTGTATGTGTGTGTATGTGTATTGCGTTTCGCAATCTTCAATAAAACTGTTTGAGCTTTTATTATTTTCTTTTTTGGTTTTTTTGCTTTTGGTTGTGCTTTTCATTTGTTTAAAACGCAAACTATTGTGCCGCGCGTAGAGTTGGCGCTGCCATATTTGGGGGGTTCCCCTCACGCATGGCCCACCCCTCTTGCCCCCTGCCCGTCCAGCCAGCGCTTTATACCGGCACCGAATGCCATGCAACTTTGTTGCTCTTTTTAACGCTTTTGCCATTTGCCCATTGTATTTGCTGGCATTTTTTATGCCGTAACTGAATGCCTGGGAGCTGGTATAGGAGCAATGGGACATGGATTGGCGCGTGGGATATGGCTGGGGAAGGAGGGAGGAGGGCGTGGGTGTGGGTGTGGCAGGCTTACTCAACTTTCAACTGCAAAATGCGCGGCTCTGTTGAGGGCTTTCATGGCGTCCACTTTATTTTCATAGCCGCCTTTTTCACAGCCGCATAAAAATGCAACAACAGCAAATTGGAATGTGTAACCGCAACTCGTAGTTAATTTTATTTATTCCCCCAGCTCGTTGTGGGTTTATTTCCTGCTCCCCGCTCCCCGCTCTCCACTCACCACTCCACTGCTGCTCCGCTTCTAATTGTCGCTTTAAAGCAAACATGCTACGTTATGATTTCGGCACAAAATGACAACACACATAAATTAGGCAAATGCAGTAGATAAATTAGCAAAGCCCAAAACAATTTTAATGGCATCGCGTTAAGTGCAACGAGCCCGAACAATCGTCCAGCCATCCCATTGTCCTTTCCAAATAACTCATAAATGCAACCCTAGACCCTAGGGGAGATCCAGCCGAAGCCAGCAGCTGCTCAGCTGGACGACATCTGGTGCTGCGTGTATTTATCCCATAAAACGGCATACAAATGGATTGCGATTGGGATTGGCATTGGGATTGGCATGGGCGTACTCGTTGGCAGCGGGGGTAAAGTAGGGGGTAGAGTAGGTAAAGCCTCAGCCTCAATATTAATTGCCTGCATTTTTCTATTGATAATGCACTATTTGTTCATAGGTTTAAGGCATATTTGTGCGGAGAGATCCAAGCTACATATATGTGAGCTATGCGTACAATGACTTAGATACCTCTCTCCCTTCTATTAAGTTTGCTATTTTAAATTACCTAACTCAACATAACACTGTATAGTAGCTTGGTAATAGTGATTAACACAACTCAACACTAATCTTGGTCTGATTGAGTTTTTCTGGGTTTTCCCCATATCCTTGCAGCGAATGCTGGACCTATATATTCTTTTTTTCTTTAATTTGAATTCATATTTTAATTTATTTTTCCCCAGATTTTCATTTTCTTTTTCTTTTCTTATCTTATATTTTTCAATTAAATTTTAATTTTAATTTTATTATTTTTAATTTTAATTTGTGATTCAATTTCTTTCAGTCAACTGGTCTTAGTCGACTTTAAATAAATAAATAAATTAAATAAATAAATAAATAAATGTAAAAAAACCATGAAATTAATGAATTCGTATTATTTAAACTTTAAATGCAAATTCTAAATTTGAATTTAAACTTACAAATATTTAGACCCTTTACTTTAAAAAAGTAAAAAGGGTATATTAACTTAGTGCAAGTGGGAAATGTGTGTAACACCCAAAAGGAGTCGTCGCAGACCCCATAAGGTAAATATATTCTTGATCAGGACGACCAGCCGAGTCGATATAGCCATGTCCGTCTGTCCGTCTCTATGAACACCTAGATCTCAGCAGCTATAAGAGCTAGAAAGACCGTATTCGGAATTCAGGTTCCCCTACTCAGTAAGCAGCACGAGTTTGTTTTAGATTTTGGATACCTCCCCCTCTTCCCACGCAAATCGCAAAAAGCTACTGCAGCCATAGTTTAAAAGCTATAGACTTGCTTCTAGCTTATGACATTTTCTATTGACGCTGTGAATTGCGATACGATCGGATAAAAAACAGTCAAGATATGCCACAGATAGTTATCCACACTAGGTAGTTTCGTGCGTGTGCCTTTGATTATGTTTGTGAGTACATGTAGAAAAAGTAAAAAGTCTCCTACTGTCGGTAACGTCCGACTGTAGCATCTGTCCCACTGATCTGCCCCGTCCAAATATTTTTATTTCAAATACGATAAATATGTGTAATGTGTAAATGTGTAAATATGTGTATTTGTGGCATATCTGAAAACAATTTAAAAAGTAATTCAGACTAGCTTCTACATAACTGACTCATATTTTCTGATTATTGATTTTTTGTAAGTAATTTAATTTATAACAAGAAATATTCATATCATTCAAGAAAGAACAGATATAAACTCTAGTGTGGTACCATCTAAATCTAATATGTTTTTAGAGTGTATCTGGAAGACAGTTATTCTGTTGCAAGATGGGAAATTAAAACAGGTGTGGCAGCAGCACATGAGAAAATGCGGGAAACACGAAGATGGGGGGAACGGGTTTACTTGCAGCTGCATTCATTTGACCATAACGTGACATGCCGTTTGCTGTGGCGTTATTTAAAAACTTTTCACTGTCAACACGTGTGGGAGTAGGCAGATAAATCGAGAGAGTGTCAGCAAGGTCGGGTGGGCTGGGAAGAGGGAGGGGGAAGGCGGGAGTCTGGCCTTTCCGTGTGCAGCTTTTCCGCTCTGAAGTCGAACGGAAATGCAAACGTAGCTGGGGAGGCATGCGAAAAGCGCAAAGAAAATTTATTGACAGACAATGCCTTTAAAAGACATGCATGCAGCACACATTGCTCTCATTCCCCCCTCCACCACACACACGTACAGGCAGACACACACACATACACTCACACAGCTGACGCATATTTTTGCACACACAAAAATTGCGCATACGAGGCATCCGAAGAATTTGTAATTAAAACATTCTCATGCTCGTTTCGCTTTGAGCTCTCGTTCTGAATAATATTCTCGCTCTTCCCAACTCTCGATTTTCGCACTTCGCTTTCTTCATGTACAGTGCGTATACTTCTCATATTTCTCGTTTGTTGCTGTCACCAGGCAATCAATTTAAGCGGATTGCACTTCTTAGAAAGCTTGAAATTGTGCTGGAAACTAGGCCAACAGACAAAGCCAGTCTCAACACCTGTTGGCCAGAAGGCACTTCAAACATCGCCCATCCTTTATCATGTCTATAAATAGTTTTCTGAGCATACATATGGGATCCTAGGCTGTTCTTTCATGAAATTGATTGTGGGATTAATTATATTCCGTACGCATCGATATTAATTTTCCATTTTGTCTCTTACACTCTCTCTTGATGCTGTTGTCATTCTACTGTTTGCAACCCTTTGTGGAATTTTTTTACTTCAATCTTCAATTTTCAATCGATTTGTGCAAAAAGTAAAACCAACCGAATTTGCCGTTTCAGCCGTCCACACCCACGGAGCAGATCACACAGCTGTGCAGCTTTATGCTCGAACTACGCGCGATTTATGTTTATCTTTGAATTTACGAACCGGTTTGCAAACCCTTTTCGCACACTCTGTTCTTTTAACTTTTAACTCGGTAACCACCAGGTTACTCTTTAAGCCAAATTCGAACGTTTTTGCAATTGAATGTTTTCCATTTCAAAAATACCCTCGAAAAAAATTTAATCCATTTTTTAGCAATATTATGTATAACTATTTCAGTGTAAAAATTTAATATTATGTATGTAATGTTTTTGTATTTGACAGGTATTCATTTAAAATTTATTTTTGTTAATTTAAAATTTATATAGTCTCTATAATTGTTCAGTATTTTTGTTATTTAAGATTTGCATAATCCTTTTAAAGTTTTCAATTATTATTATAAATTTTTTACAATTGTAAAGCGACGTATAATTCGATAACTGAATGTGAGAAATTCGGGCTCGACGTCAGCAGTGGGAGATTTTTAATGGAAAAATTTGGATTTGTTCAGATAGTTATATTAATTTTTGTATTTCGACGTTCTAGAATATTTATTACATTTTTATACCCTGTACCCATTGAAAAATGGGAAATACAGGGTTATTAACTTTGTCAGGATGTATGTAACAGGCAGAAGGAGGCGTGGTAGACCCCACAAAGTATATATATTCTTGATCAGGAGGACGTGCCGACTTGATTTAGCCCTGTCTGTCTGTCTGTCCGTCTGTATGAACTCGTCGATCTCAGCAACTAAAAGAGCTGGAGCAGCAGTTTTGGTCATTTTTGAAAAGTGTATACCATACGCAGAACAAGTTTATTCCAAATTTTTTATTCCATGCCCCTACCGCGAACAATGGCCATAAATATAAAACATTGACTAATTTAAACGCGTCGATCTCAGCGATTATAATAGCTAGAGCAGCCGTTTTGGTCATTTTTGAAAGGTGTATACAATATGCAGAACTGGTTTATTTAAATTTTTTGATGCCACGCCCCTACCGCGAGCAAAGGCCATAATTGTAATAAATTGACCAATTTAAGACATATAAATCTATCTAAATAAATTCTTTCTTCTACGAGCTGTGGAGATAATTAATATCTACCAATTCTGCAAATTTCAATTAAATCAGTCCATTATTAAGAGAATTATGATTAATAAAAGAATTTTTTTTCAATTTTGATGTATATGTAAGTAGTAGTAGACTATGCTACAAATAATAATATCCCGATATACCATTGGCCTGCTCGTGGTGTTCCCTGGGTATCGATCATATTTATTAATCTTTAGCTGATTCGAGCGGCGAAATAATATAAATAAACAAATAAACAACTTGGACAGGGCAGATCAGTCGGACGTTCCCGACTGCAAAATACCCTGTACCCTATATTCAAAATATAATTTTATGAAACTGTCACACGAAGCGTATCAGTAATATTTAATGGGATTAAATAAATACACTTGTATACATGTAATGAAATTATAATAAGTCACTATGGTAGAAATTACTACATACATAGTAAAAGTAAACCATACAAAAAATAAAATCAACAATTTTATATTTAAAAAAAAAAAATAAGCAATACTTATTCTTCTTACTATTTTATGTGTGCCAGATTTAGCGGCAGCTTAATACCGCTCAAATCAAACTCTTGCCAATGTCACACTCTAGATCCACAAACTAATGGCTTTGAAATTATAATAAACAAATATTTATTATAATAATCACACTCGCCACTCCACTGAAGCGCCCTTGACAACGACCTACCCACTTGACCACAAACACTACACTGTGATCAGCAGCACTGCAGCAGTTCTCGAAAATAAGAAAGAGAAAGAGCCAAGAAAACTCACCCACTAATCTGCAGCTGTGGTGAGAGAACACATCGACCGCTCTCTATGCATAAGCTGCTAGGCAGCGCTTATCCGCTCTCCTTGGTGGCTCTCCAAGCATACCTCCTGCATCACAAGTAATGCAGCGGGTAGCCGGCCCGCCATATATATTTTAAATGGAATACTGTACTAGCAAGGAGAGCGGGTAAGCGCTACCTAGCAGCTTACACACAGAGAGCGGTCGATATGTTCTTTATAGGCGAGCTGGCTACCCGCTGAATTACTTGTAATGCAGGAGGTATGCTTGGAGAGCCACCAAGGAGAGCGGCTAAGCGCTGCCTCGGAGCTTACACACAGAGAGTGACCTATATATTCTTTATAGGCGAGCCGGCTACCTGCTGCATTACTTGCAATGCAGGAGGTATGCTTGGAGAGCCACCAAGGAGAGCGGCTAAGCGCTGCCTCAGAGCTTATGCACAGAGAGCGGCCTATTTATTCTTTATAGGCAAGCTGGCTACCCGCTGCATTACTTGTAATGCAGGAGGTATGCTTGGAGAGCCACCAAGGAGAGCGGCTAAACGCTGCCTTGGAGCTTGTGCATAGAGAGCGGTCGATATGTTCTTTATAGGCAAGCCGGCTACCCGCTGCATTACTTGTAATGCAGGAGGTATGCTTGAAGAGCCACCAAGGAGAGCGGCTAAACGCTGCCTTGGAGCTTGTGCATAAAGAGCGGTCGTTATGTTCTTTATAGGCAAGCCGGCTACCCGCTCCATTACTTGTAATGCAGGA
The DNA here is from genome assembly GCA_035045125.1 of Hypselothyrea guttata. NCBI lineage: Eukaryota > Metazoa > Arthropoda > Insecta > Diptera > Drosophilidae > Hypselothyrea > Hypselothyrea guttata. Next base: position 19,820 of record JAWNNJ010000252.1, read on the forward strand.
GGTATGCTTGAAGAGCCACTAAGGAGAGCGGCTAAACGCTGCCTTGGAGCTTGTGCATAGAGAGCGGTCGATATGTTCTTTATAGGCAAGCCGGCTACCCGCTGCATTACTTGTAATGCAGGAGGTATGCTTGAAGAGCCACCAAGGAGAGCGGCTAAACGCTGCCTTGGAGCTTGTGCATAGAGAGCGGTCGTTATGTTCTTTATAGGCAAGCCGGCTACCCGCTGCATTACTTGCGATGCAGGAGGTCTGCTTGGAGAGCCACCAAGGAGAGCGGCTAAGCGCTGCCTCAGAGCTTATGTGGGAATCGATTTAGGCAGGGTAACCCGGAGCGGCAATCGATACCTGCAGCCATGGTATCGTAGCTATGCAGTCCTGCAATTGAGTATCGATACTGAGTAATCGGTGAGCGGCAGTCGAGAGCCGAGGGCGCAAAGAGGAGACGTGTTTGCGGAGTTGCCAAATTAGTTGCTGCTGTTGTAACATTTTTAAGAAGAACATTTAACTGGAAAAATATTGTTACTTTAAGCCTTAACCCATTAATATAATAAATAACAAATATAAATAAATAAATCTACAAATTGGGGGCTCGTCCGGGATAGGCTGAAGTGAAAAACGCTATACATCGTGCTGTGCGAAAGAGTGAGAGAGACAAATAGTGTGGAAAGAAAAACGAACGCAACGGCAGTGTGGCGCCAGCAATTCACAGGAATTGCGTGGTTCAACAGCAATTTGGCACGATCGGCAGAGCTAGTGCGTACGATCGGCAGAAGCAGAGCTTGGAGCGTTCGTCAGAAGCAGAGCTGAGTACGAGTGTGGATAACGTCAGGAGCAGAGCTTGGTACGCATGTTGGTAGCGTCAGGAGCAGAGCTTGGTACGTGTATTGGCAGCGTCAGCAGCAGAGCTTGGTGCGAGCGTTAGAAGAAGCAGAGCTTGGTGCGTTTCGAGCTGGTGCAAGCGTCGGCGGAGACAAAAACGAACGCAACGGCAGTGTGGCGCCAGCAATTCACAGGAATTGCGTTGTTCAACAGAAATTTGGCACGATCGGCAGAGGCAGAGCTGGTGCGTGCGTCGGCAGAGGCAGAGCTTGTGCGTGCGTCGGCAGAGGCAGAGCTGGTGCGTGCGTCGGCAGAGGCAGAGCTTGTGCGTGCGTCGGCAGAGGCAGAGCTGGTGCGTGCGTCGGCAGTGGCAGAGCTTGTGCGTGCGTCGGCAGAGGCAGAGCTTGTGCGTGCGTCGGCAGAGGCAGAGCTGGTGCGTACGTCGGCAGAGGCAGAGCTGGTGTGAGCGTCGGCAGAGGCAGAGCTTGTGCGTACGTCGACAGAGGCAGAGCTGGTGTGAGCAGAGGCAGAGCGGTTGCGTGCGTTGGCAGCGGCAGAGGTTACCGTGAGTGGCGACAACAAGGGTTAAAATTAACGGGAAGTAATAGAGGCGTCGAATTATTTTAGTTGATAATATTTACGTATATTTAATCCTTTTAATTTTAATATAACGATTGTTTTGTAACTAAACTTCATAATGCAGCTTAACGAGATTCTGGCACTCCGTGTATGCGACTTGAGGGCAAAGTTAGTAGAGTTAGCGTTGCCAACAGCTGGACGAAAACGGGAGTTGCAGAATAGATTGCTTACTCATTATGGTATTCAGGATGAAGATGACAGTGATTCAGATGAAGCCCAATCAGTAGGTACAGCGCGCGAATTTGTTGAAGGTGCTGGTCGTTCATGGTTCACTCTAAAGGATGTTGAAGGCAGTGTTACCAATTTTTCCGGAACAGGCAGTCCTGATGTAGAACAGTGGATTGAGGAACTAGAAAACTGTGCACTCACAGTTCAGTGGAGTGAGTTACAGCTTTTTATTTATTCAAAGCAGTTGCTAACAGGAGCGGCAAAATTATTTGTCCGCAGCGAGGTAAACATCCGTAGTTGGACTGTTTTGAAGGCAAAATTGAGGAACGAGTTTTCTGTTAAGGTATCGTCAGCTGAAGTGCATAGACGATTAGATCAGCGTCAGCAGGAAAAAGAGGAGAGTCTTTTCGAATATTTGTATGCTTTGAAGGATATAGCGAAACCCGTTGATATTGATGAAGCTAGTTTGATGGATTATTTTATAAAAGGGATTCCAGACTCTAGAGTGAATAAGATCATGCTATATCAGGCCAGAAATATTGAAGAACTCAAGTTTCAAATCGAGGTATACCAAAGGTCTGCGTATAAATTTGATAAGAAAACTGAGGAACATTTTGTAGAAAAGAAGGGGAGCAAAAGCGAAGTAAAGACAGAAACGGCCAGGAAATGTTATAAATGCGGCGATAGTTCACATTTAATGAGGGATTGCAAGAGTAGAGATTATGTTTGTTACAGATGTGGTCAAGCAGGACATCGAGCAACACAATGTACTGCCGAGATGGGGGTTAAAAAAGAGGAGGCGAATGTTTTGCAGTGTAGGAAATCAGTTGTGCAGCGGAGCAATAAATTTACTCCTTTAGGTCTTGAATTGAAGAGCATAATTTATAAAAGTGCAGTGTTTAAAGGTTTGATTGACACTGGAGCTGATTTGTGTTTGATGCGTAGGCAAGTTTTTCTGAGTCTTGGAGATGTAGAGATAACTGGAATAGGAAAGCGTCTGACTGGAATAGGAGAAAGTCAGGTCTTAACATTTGGAAGTGTCTTAATATCGGTGCGAATCGACGATATATCAATGCAGGTCGAGTTTCATGTAGTTCCAGATGAGGATATGCGTTACGATGCTATTCTAGGCAGGACTATTTTAGATGCAGTAGACATGATGGTGACCAAAGGTGGAACGCAGTTTACTCGTAGGGTGGATCAAGAAAATAGAGAAAAATGTAAGGATGTGCAGAAAGATAGTTGTATAGTTGAAGAATTCAAGAACATGTGTTTGGAAGAGCGATCTGAAGCTAGTATTGTAAAAGAGATGATCGAAGACTATAGACCAACTAGCAATGTTAATGCTCTTGTCGAGAAAAAAATGGTACTGTGTAGCGAGCAAGACTTGGTAGATGAACAGGTTCAAGTATTGGCCAAGAAGGAATCGTATGAGGTTTGTTGTGTAGAAAATAATATGTCCAAAATTTCAGTTAAAGTAGAATCTAAGTTGATAAAAGAAGGAGACATGCGTGTATCTGAAAACAAGAAGTTAAAATATTCATTAGGTAAATTTAAGATCAAAGAGTTAGATGAAGAACGTGGAAAACAACGGCAAGAAGCCAGTGAAAACATAAAGTTGATTCAGGAAGAAAATAAGAAGGCGTTGGATTTTAAGAGGAAACAAAGGAAACAGTATAGTATTAATAATGTAGTTGCTAAGAAAAGGGCACAGTATGGAGCAGGTGCTAAGATGAAAGGCAAGTATATAAAGCCATATAGGAAGGTTAAGAAAAAAGATCATGGAAATTACGAAGTTGTGAGGCAAGAATATACTGAAAGACCGTTGAAAATGTCTACAGTTGCAGAGTATATGAATCCAAGGTATGAACTATTCGAGGCGAATGTTCAGTCAGGAGGGCCGAATGTGGGAATCGATTTAGGCAGGGTAACCCGGAGCGGCAATCGATACCTGCAGCCATGGTATCGTAGCTATGCAGCCCTGCAATTGAGTATCGATACTGGGTAATCGGTGAGCGGCAGTCGAGAGCCGAGGGCGCAAAGAGCAGACGTGTTTGCGGAGTTGCCAAATTAGTTGCTGCTGTTGTAACATTTTTAAGAAGAACATTTAACTGGAAAAACATTGTTACTTTAAGCCTTAACCCATTAATATAATAAATAACAAATATAAATAAATAAATCTA
>JAWNNJ010000253.1:0-16239 GCA_035045125.1 Hypselothyrea guttata
ATTACATTAGGAACGAAAAAGAAACAGCGAAGATAGATAAGACAAAGAAGCCACCTAGATCTTGCAAACTATAAGAGCTAGAAATACTATTTTTTGTGTTTAGGTTCTCTTATGCAGCAATCAGATCAAGTTTGTTTTGGTTTTTTGATAACTCCTCTCTTTTCTTCGCTAACCGAAAAACCAATTTAGCAACAGTTTGTAGTTTAAAAGCTTTAGTTTTAAAGCTAAAGATTTAGTATATGGCACGTACGTAGTCTATGACAATCCCCATCGATGCTGTGAATTACATTACGATCGGATAAGAAACAGCGAAGAAAACACAAAGTACAGGGTCTACTACTGTCGGTTACGTCCGACTGTAGCTCCGTCCTTACTGGTTTTCCATAATTTTAATAGAAATCACTGCGAACTACAACTTAAACAATCTAATTAAAGCGAAAATCTCTGCAGCTGATTTCAATTGAAAAGTTGGGCAAGCAACAGTTGATTTAATTGTGAATAAACAAATGAATTGTTTGAGTCATTTGAATCATTTGGCCATTAACCAAATCAGTTGATAAGCAAACAGAAGCGCAGACTGCGAATTGTTTAGCTCTCAACAGACGGACAGACGGACGGACAGACGGACAGACAAAGCCATCAATTGCTGCCCACGCTCAACTTTGGCTTTAGCTTCAGAGTTCGGTTATTAAGCCTTTGTTTGGTCTATTGCAGCCAATTAAGTAATGCGGCTTCCATTTAATTGAGGCAAGTTCGCTCTGAATGGAGGCGTCTCCGGCGTATTTCATTCACGTAATTGTGCCAAACCGCAAACACTGTGCGAGTATCGTTTAAAGTGCGACCCAATAGCCCATATTGGCATTTGTTTATCAATCTATAAATGTAGTAATATCGGACGGACAATCCTACATTACTTTCCCCTCGCTCTCCCCTCGCTCGCCTCTTGGTTGTCTAACATTACAATTGATAACCGCAGTCGGTGACAGTGTCATGTTTCCATTATTCCTAAGCTCTCTAAGCTCCAAAACACGCAGCAGAATTATTGAAATTAAATTTGTATACTCTTTAAAATTATTGAAATTATCAGCTATTTGACTTAATTTTATTTATTCGATTATTAAATTAAATTGAACTAATTTTCTTACATATATTTACTTGATTGTATTTCGAATAAATAAAATGAAATCGATTTAATCCATTTCAATCAAAATTGATTTTATTAATTTAAGATCATAATTCAATTATAATGAAATTAAGCTACAATTCATAAAAATTTATACAATTTAAAGTGGCTTAGTCTCTTGAATCTTGTATAATTAAAAAACAAAATTTATTTAATTATTGAAATTCAAATATGAGCTAAATTTCGAGCTACTTATTTAATTATTTTCTAAATTAAACTACAATAAAATAGAGTTCTAAAAGCAAGGAATTTATTTGTAAATATTATAAATTAAATAAAAGTAATTCGTCCGTGCAATTTTCGATCTTGTAAAATTATTAAAATGAAATTTGAAATCAATTTTGAGCTATTTTAGTTATGAGATAATTTTTAAATAATAACAAAATTTAATTTGCCAATGAAAGCCAAAAAAAACTTAAATTATTGTGAATAGTTTGAAAGAAATTTCAAGGAAAAACTAAAAGAAAATTGTAATAATAACTACATGATTCGAGTTGCTTTAAAAACTGCAGCCTATCCATCACTTTCCAGCCTATTACACCTGTCTGAGCCTAAGCTTTCTCCAGTTCAACGTCTTGAGAGTTCTGCGATGCGTAATATATGAGATACTCCACAATCCCAACTATTCAGATAGGCATTTCTTAATATAATTAGAGCTATTTCTGCCTGTTCATGCCAAACTTTCGCTTCATCTTTCAGATTCTGCACATTTTAGCTTCTTTCGAAAGATGTTTGAATTGCTGTAAACTTTAATTGAGCTAAAGCAATTTGTATTTAATTAATTTGGAGTAATTTTAGCCAACAGTCTGCGCTTGATTAACTTGCTCCACATTAGCCGCAGATATAGCATATTATCTGCCTCTAGAACTAAATATTTTAACACAATTTCCTGACAGTTCTCTGTCTTGGAGCATTGTAAACTTTCTAATTAAGCGATCGTACCCGTTCTGTTGAAGTGAATCTCTTTGCGTGTAGCTGTCACTTATCTCTCTCAGCACTCCTACACAGCGAGAAAAACGCTCTTCTAAAATTAAGTAAAAATATTTAACTAAATTTAAGAATTTTCAATATCCTACCTAAAAATTCTAATAATCAACATGCAAATCTTAAAATAAAAAAATCTCGCGCGCTCTGGCGCGCTCGACCTGACAGTCGGGCAAGCCCGACTGTCTTATACCCTGTGCCACAGCTCGCGCTGCGCGCTCGCCCGTTCAGTATATAATAAAATTCTTTAAATATAATTTAATCTATCTGACAAGGTGGCAACGCTACCGCCAAAACTCAATTTGGCACATGGTATGGCGATGAAGGTGGCGCTCGAACACTTGTCGCTTGGTCTCTGACGTCACGCGTCACAGACTTTTGTTATTTTGCGCAATCTCATTTTGGCACCTTGCAATTGGTGTTGTTTACATGCGTACATGTACACATACATGTATGGTATTCGTCTATTCTACATGTATGTGTGTTTCTGTTTATACATACACACATACACTTGCTGGGCTGCAGGGCCCGTGCGAAGCAATACATGCAGTATTGAGTAGCTAATATCTCCTATGTTTATTAACCGATTTTAATGCGCTTTTCAGGATAGTTAAATATAATAGAAGAGAGTATACATACCAAAAACCAACATTCTATGTTTAATATTACGCTTGTTTTTGAACTTTTAAGTTCAAGTATTTCGTAGCTTATATCTCCTGTGTTTCTTAACCGATTTCAATGCGCTTTTCAGGATAGTTAAATATAATACAACAGAGCTTATGTTCCGAATAACAACCTTCTATGTTCAATATTACGCTTGTTATTCAACTTTTTGTGTTAAAAATTCGAGGTTATGTGGGTTTTATTGATTTTTGGGCGTCAAGGGGGCGTGGCATCAACGATTTGAAATAAACTTGATCTGCGTATTGAATACACCTACCGATAGCAACCAACACGGCATCTCTAGCTTTAGTAGTTTCCGAAATCGACGCGTTCATCCAGACGGACAGACGGACAGACGGACAGACGGACAGACGGACAGACAGACGGACATGGCTATATCGACTCAGCTTGTCTCCCTGATCAAGAATATATATACTTTTTGGGGTCTGCCACGCCTCCTTCTGCCTGTTACATACATTCTGACAAAGTTATTAACCCTGTTTTTCCCATTTTTCAAATGGGCACAGGGTATAAATATGTATTTATAAAACTAGTAATTTATAATTGTAAACAAGTATATGAACTAATTTTCAATAGCTGATAAAATAATAAAAACAAAAATTTGAACTGAGGATAAAATATTTTAACTATTTAAAAATTCTGAAAAAAAATAATGTTCAATAGTTGAAAAAATTGATTGACCATTTTTTTTAGTTTATATACTATTTAAAAAATCTGAATTTAAAGTTTGCTTGAAAAAATATGAAATAAAAATTTATAAAAATTATGCTGAAAATAAATATTTTTTATAGTACTTTATTTGGTTTTGAAAATTCTATAATATTATTTTTATTCAATATAAGCTTTGTCTTCTCTTTTCTTTTTTGTGGTAAGATATCAACGAAATTCTGTATTTTTTTCTCTCCGTGTAGGTCGCACCCGAGCATCCGATTCGATCAGCGATCTTCGCTCACCGGCCGGCATAAGTCTATAGAGGGGTGATAGTACGAGAGGGGGGAAGCTGTTGCTGCTTATAAAGTGTAGCAGTCATAATTGAATTTGTGCTCTGTGTTCTGTATTCTGTATTCTGTATTCTATCTGATGACACACGAACTGATCTCAAACATAGTATATATTTTGTCAAGTTTTTGCACTGCGCATTTGACACAGAAAGAGAGGCAAATAGAGAGAGAGGGAGAGAGAGAAAGAGAGGGAGAGAGATGCTGTCTCATCCAATTTTTTGCACTTTCTTGTTAGCTTGTTTTCTAGCTGAGTTTCGAGCGCTCGTGGTTGAGCTTATGTCATTTTATTGATCTTGATCGGATCTCTCTCTGTATATACTTATATTGAAAAATGTCTGTGCTTTAAGCATCGAAAGCTCATTTGTCTTGGACTTAAGATAGAATTTGTTGGCTGTAAGCCTCTAATGGCTGGATACATCCGTCATCTTGGCCTTACAACTTGAGATCTTGACGACTCATTTGACCTTTATTTCAGTTCTCACAGCATAGTTGTTATTGGTAGTATTTTTTATATATTTTTTGTGTCTATTTGTAGTGAGAATTTGAATCATTTTAATGCCCTAAGAATCTCTCGATCACATTCACTTTTTATTTTTCAGTCATAAATGCGAAATGCTAAATGCTAAAAGCCAAAAGCAATTCAATTTCTGTCTGAGATACAGACAATGAGCATTAATATGGGCGCCATGTTCATCAATCAGTGCACGCACCCAATATTTAAATTTAATGGCATCAATTAGACGACTCAGAGATACCCTGTGAAATAGAGCATATTTGTTTTAAATGGCAAAAGACTTAAATGAGATAAAACAAATAATTTAAAACTATAATTAAAGGAAATGAAAACGATTTTTTTATACATTTTTTGTTTGTTTTTGTGTACTAAACATACATTGTTTTAAATAATTTTTTTTTAATTATATTAATTTTTTAAATTTGTTCTTAAGTACAAAAATTTTATTTAAATTGTGGTAACTCTGTCCGATTATATTGAACTATTTTTAATTATCCCTAGATACTTTGTTATATATTGATCGTTAAATATTTTATTGAATTTATTTATTTTAAATAAAATTTAGTTATTTTATTAAATTTTATTTAATTTCTCAAATTTTTTATTGATTAATCAACTTTTATTATTTAAATGTATTTTTATTATATTTATTTTGGCGCTGTGGCAACTCTGGCCGCGTTTTGGACCTTAAAAAATCAAGACGATCATGGTATTGTTTGCAAAAATTATTAAAATACGCATGTCCGTGTTACGAGCTAAATAAAAAGTATAAAAAAAATCAAGTAAAATATTTTTACGGTTTTTCGTGTCGTCGTTTATTCAATAAAAACAAAGTTGCTCCACGCACACACACACACATAGACATCGACTCTCCGTTACACTATGCAACAAAGCTTGGTTCGCATGCTCGCTGAGCGACTTGTGCTTTGCCGCTCTCTCGTTTTTTGCTCTCTTTTCGGCTGCTCTCTCAAAGCTCGCAAATGTCGAGCTCGTTCAAGTTTTGCAAAACTTTGGCTTTTCAGTAACTTCAACGACTTTTCGCGAGGCGGACGCGTTTTTGGCTTGGGTAGAGGGAATACAATTATCGGATGCAGCACAACTGAGCGATACGACTATATACCAAAATATAGTGAAATACGCAGCAACAACAAAATCAAATTTTATTTAAATTTACTTCATTTCGCTGTGGCAATTTGAAAAGGTGAATTTTGATAAGAGTGCAAAACAACAGCCAATTGAAAACAAAAACAAAAAGAAACTCACAAAATAAGTTACGAAAAATACCTTTTTGAAAGTAAAAGTTGCGATCGAGTTGTCCTCAGTGTTGCCCTAAAAGGGATAAACTGTAAACTGTACAGAGTGTTGTGTGTCTTGGCAGTCGCTTTTATTTCTGGATTATTGTTTTATTGTTACAACTGGCATAAATGTATTCTAGGCCCATTGTTTCCATATTATTCACCTTGAGCAGCAGCTGTCTTTACACAATTTTGGGCGCTTTTTAAAGTCGGTTTTATGGTTGCTCTATATAGTTTTATGCATAATTATAGTTCGAAATTTGGAAATATTTTTTAGCACTTTTTACAATTAAAGACAATTATAGACAATTTTAAGCACTTTTTAAAATTGATTTTTTAGTTAGTTTTTTTGTAGATTCTTAAAATGTTAATAATACATATTTGTTAATTTGCAATTTTTAGCATTTTTGAAAACATTTTTTTATTTGCCCTTTAAAATTTATTTACATATTTTATTATTTTTTTATTTTCACAATTTTTTCAAATTATGTCTACCATATTTACTTTGCTGCAAATTGGTAACGCGCCTTGACTTTATTTTTTCTTCTGCTAATATATATTTAATTTAGCAATTTTTAATGATAAGATAGCATTGTCAATGGGCATACTTACGTGTAGTTATTGGCATTTGCTATCTATAAAGCAATTTCTACCAACATGCTGCTTATCGGAGATGTTTTTGATGTCTCTCCTTTGGGCTTGGCCCATTTCCATGTTCAAGTTCATTTTTATGGCCAAAGGTGCGGTTTGGCTATCATAAATTATGAACAAAAGAGAATCTATCTACATTGTAAATATATTTCAAAGATTTTATTAAAAGTGCTAAATAGAAATTTCCACAAAGTCTACAGGGTTTTTGTGTAATTCCCAGCTAAAAGGTTTTTTTTATTTTCATAATAGTTTCTCTGAGACTAATTATATTATATTCTATACCTTTACAAAATGGGTAGAAATAGGGTTAATAACTTTGTGCGAATGTATGTAACCGACAAATGGAGGCTTGGCAGACCTTACAAAGTATATATATTCTCGATCAAGATGAGTTCAGTCGATTTAGCCCTGTCTGTCCATCTGAATAAACGCTCAGATCTTGGAAATTATAAAAGCTAGACCAACTATTTTTGGTATATAGATAGATTTGTACCATACGACTATCAAGTTTATTTTAATTGTTGGATGCCACGCCCCTTCCGCCCACAATGAACATAAGGGGAATAAATTCAGTCTTCGGTTGATCATCTACAAATTCATCTAAATCGGTGCATAATTATTAGAACTATGATTCATCAAAGTTTTATCTATCAGCGAGAGATGCATGGCAACCAGGCCATTCTACAGTCAGGCACATCCGACTGATCAGCTCCTCCCATTCACGTTTTATAGCTGGTTTGTTAGCTTATGCAGCTACACGTATTTTCCTGTTAATCAACACTCGGCTTGCTAATTGTCTAATGATTTGCAATTATAGCCGGACCAGTCGATTGCACTGTAAATGGGTTAGCATGTCTCCAGTAAGTCTCCAGCATTGAGAATCACATGGCTAATAATGTTTGTGTTTTGTTTTGGCCACAAAACTAACCTTACTCGTACTCCAATCGAATTCAAAACTACAACAAAGTTGTCGCCGCATCTCAGGTAAAAGCGCAGCAATAATAACAACACGAGACCGATTGAGTTTTTTTTTTTTTTTTTGAGACATATTGAAATTTGCGGTTAACCGCTAATTAGCCAGATACAGCAACAAAATCATAACAAAGTATTATTGCTCAGCTAACTTTTGACTTTTTAACAAACAAAAATATAGCGTTAAGCTGTCAAAACTGTTTCTATACAAACAACACAAAGCAGAGGAAAGTTATGGAAATTTTGTAAAGAAAATATAAAAATTTTTCAAACAAAATAAAACAGTTTTATAATAAAATAGATTGAATTATATAAGTAAAATAATTTTATAAAATAAATATAAAGTATTGAAAGGGAAATATACTATATTGAAATGTTGGTTTAGAATATTTACATTAATTATAAAATTTCTTGAACTATTTCACCATTTTCTTAATTTTTTCACAATTTGCATTAGGCATTTCCTGTAAGCTTTTTCTTTGAATAAGAATTGGATCAAAGTCAGCAGAGTTTGCAAACGCCGCAAAAAAATTTAAACAAATAAAAAACAATTTTCAATTGAATGCCGAAGGTCAGATGGTATTATATGAGGGCAGCTCAACTGCATAATGCGTCATAAAAAGGTCTTAAAAATAGAATTTATTGCAAATTTTTATTTGCATTTATTTGATTGTTATATGCTGGTAGCTTATTTGCTTTTATAAGCCCCCCAGAGAGTGTTTTTGAGAGGGTTTTTTATAGATGAAATTTGAAACCATTAAGATGTTTATTTTTTATAAAAACTAGGTATGCCTAACAGCTATAAAATATTGCATTTTAATATGTGATATATATAAAATTATAATTATATAATAATTGTATTTTATACAATTAATAAAATCCGAAAAAATTAAACTTTACTAAAAGCAACTCGAATTTCACAGCTTTTACAGGGTATTTAAGCTAACAAACTGCATAGTTTTTTTCACAATTTGTTTAAAATCTTTTGCATATTTCATCATTGAACAAAAAACCCAAACAAATATTTGCATCTTATGCAAAATTCAATGCATACATTTGTTTGTCAACCGCAAAGTTGTTAATTGTAAGCATTTTGGCTAATTTCTTTTGGCCATGTGTGTGTGTTGGCTTGTGACGTGTGGAAGCCAAAATGTGTTTTTTTTATTGTTTTATTTGGTTTGCTAATATTTAATGCAAATTTGTTGTATTTTGTGGAAGCCGGCAACAACTTTCTACAGTCCAATTGGGCTTTCTTTTGAGCCGGACGTCGGTTGTTAATGTTACAGGGAGTGTTGCCCTCTTCCTCACTCGCTATCTCTCTCTCTCTCTATCTATCTCTCCCTCTCTCTGTCTCGCTATCTCTCTCTCTCTCTGTCTCTCAGTGCTCTCCTTGGCACGTTCGCATAGCAATTGTAGCAGCATAAACATTAGACAAAAGACAATTGCTGTTGTTTTTGTTAATGGAATTTTATCAGCTCTTCTACAGCATGTTTGTATTTTTTGTTAAATTTTTTGTTGCTTTTTCGCTTGGTTTTTTATACTATCGCGCACCGGCTGCTCTTAACAACTGATAACACAAAGTATACACACAATTTGTATTTTAATGCCGACTGCCAGCGTTGCCAGCTTCGAATTTTCGTCGACATTTTTATCAGGAAATCCCAAATTCCAAAAGTAAACATAATGTGGATATTTTTAGCTCGAGCTTTGGTTTTCTTGTAGTTCATTGTAACTGGCTAAAACAGCTAAATATTGGCCAATATAACAGAAGATTTTAAGACATTATCTATAGTCTAAAATAAAGATCTAATATTTGACTGCAAAGAAAAAAAGTTAATGGCAAAAGTTAAAGCAGTTTCTTGATTTAGTGATAAAAGTGATAAGACTATATTTAAACTGGCTTATAGAAATCTTAGCAGATTTATAAGATTTATGCGTAGTTCTACTTGAGTCAGCGCATTTAAAATAAATTTGTATATAAGCTAAAATATTAATTATGTTTGCACTTGCGCTTTCAAACTGCAGCTATAAAGTATCTTTATGCCAACAATTTGATAGAAAAGAGCTAAAGGTAAATCTATGCCAGGTTGATGAACTTAATTTATATAAAAATTGTTATCAAAAAATTTATATTTATATTTCCTTGATAGTTTTTTTTTTTTAGATATTTCTTTATATAGAGTTTTAAATATAATTTAATTTTCTTACCGAAATTATTGAAAAACTTACTTTAATAAAATTCTCGGCTTGAGCTGCGACGCAAAACATTTGGTCAAACACTTCTAGAACTGACAGCAAAAAAATATAAAAATAAAAAACCAAACTGTGCTTTCCATATGGTGTGAAGGCGTTGGGGCTCCTCCCTCGCACCTCCCTCGCTTACACAACACCATAAAACATTGCGAATCGTAGCTAACCCATTTGATATAGAATATATAGTATTATCGGTTGGATTTGTAAAAGGCAAAAGGTGCTGTGGGCGTGCATTGTTACGATTCGGTTAACTTTTTTTTGCCATATTGAGCGAGGGCAGTTCGACAATAAACTGTAACTGAAATCATCCCGAAGTGTATCATAAACCGCTGTCTATTTAGAACTGTGCTAATAACAATAGATTCTGGCGTCATGCCGAACGGTTTGTTTACATATTTTGTTTATTATTGTTGTTTGAACTGTTGCCATTTGGAAAAGCAATGAGCTCAGCTCGATGTTTGTATTTGCTTTGGGCTTTTAACCCGCATCCGCGTAGGCGTATGAGCAATATTACACATACGCATCATTAGCCCGCAACTGCAGTAAATATTGCGATTTATATTTATTTAATCGCTCCCGGGTATTCAAGCAAATTTTTGCTAATTGTATTGTATTTCGCACACCTTTTTTTCATCCGCCGGCGCCTTTTACTTTTAGTCTGCTGTAATTCACTTACAGTTTCTTTTTTTGTGTTTTGTTTCTGTTTTGTATTTTGGTGTTTTGTTTCTTTTTGGCAGGTGTTGCCGCATTTGGTTAATTAATTTTTATGAGCCACCAACTTTGGCCCGACTGCCTTATTTTTTGGTAACTTTTGGCCTGAGCTACGCCCCAACATTTATGCGTGAAATGGCATTTAAAGTTGAGACTAATTGAAGAGCTTCTTCAGTTATAGTATTTATTTATTTGTTATTTATATTGTGTATTCAATCAAACGCTTTGGGAAAGCATAATATTTATTATATTTATAAAAGTTATTTATTAATTTACTTTTCGTCTTTTCACAAACGTATTGCTAAAAAAAATATCTTAATTTATTTATAAATTTTTAAAACTCATTTATTTATTAATATTCTCTTTCAAATGCTTCGTTAAAGAAGATTTTCTTTTAAGTTCAAATATTGATTTAATAAAAATTATTCATTTTTTTTTTTATTTATATTTGTTCTCTCTTCTCAAACGCTTCGCTATAGAACATCTTCAGTCATAAGTTATAATTTTTATTTATTTATTTATTTATTTTCCGTCTTCTCTCAAACGCTTCGCTGCTTTCTTTTTGTGCTTTAAGCCGCTATTTTTGCCGGCGTAAACAAGCCCATTACTGTCTTTAATTTTGCCTTTGCTCTGAGCAACAACAAAGCTGTCTGTCCAGTTCTAATGAATTATTAACCTCTTGAGCTTGTAATATCGTGCCTAATGACAGAGTTCATTATGTTTATGGTTGCCAGAGTATGTAGACCACCCAACCATAGCCAAGAGACTTCAAAATTCGTCTAGTAGTGCGAACTTGTCAACTTTGACTCGATCTTTTCAGACTTTTCTGACTCACATCGGTATATGCTATATATGATAATTCTGCTCACTTGTTTCATGCTTCAGCTGCGGTTTTCAGTTCTAAAGTAAAGAGCGTCGAAAAGTTTGACGCTCCAACAATTAAACAACAATTTTAATCACTTTGCATTTTGTTATTTTTGCTGGTGTTATTGTTGTGCGCACAGTTGAGCGCTTTTAATTGTTTTGTATGCGATTTTGTGTTCTGAAAGCAAACGGCAAATAAATTAACGTGTCACTGGAAGAGACTTCAAGTCTCGCAATTATCCAACGTGGCACTCCAAAGTATCATTTAGCTCAGTGCTAAGTGCGAGCCCCCTAGACAGTTGCCTTTATACTATATACAAAAAGCTTTGGAGTACGTGTTTCTAGAATGTAAAATTTAGTAATTACTAGGGATGTAATAAAGCGACGAATTAGCGTAATATAGTCGCCAAGTTTGCGGAAAATTAAATAACTGAATTGTATTATAATAAAATAATTTTATATATACCAAAAATCTAAAAGAAATTTCGTATAATTAGAATTTATAAAATTCGTAGAAGTTTTCTAAAATATTCTAGAAAATAAAATGTAATTACATATTTTAGAAGCTTCTAAAATTCTTTAAAAATATTTTTAAAATCCCAAATAATTTTTTTGGGAATTTTATAAAATTACTTTCCATTACTTTGCATTCTTTTAATAATACCCAAAAAAAATCACCGTTCCATTTTGTTAAGACAATAATTAATAACTGCCAAACAAATTAATGATGATGTTAATGCTCCGATTTGTCTGTACATCGAAAACAGTTAGCCAAAATTTGTAGATCGCCCACAGTTAACTGTTTGAATTGACCAAGCCTTTGGCAGAGGCTTTGCAATTGCGTGTGGGTTGCATAATTTGTAAGAAAAATAATAATAGTATGCTATAATATTTTGTTGTTATTTATGGCTACTGGCCAAAAGCAACAAAATTACTTCAGCTCTTAATTGTATTTGGCCAAATTTGAAGGCTCTTTTCATAATTTTATTTTTTTTGCTTCTTTCAGTTTCATTATTTCTTTGAAAAGTAATTAAGTTGTTTTTGCTTTCAATCTGAGGAGACACGCGGCGCACTATTGAGTTGTACACATATTATTATTATTATTAATGTTCAATCAGTTAAGCAGACAAAATAAAAAAAAATTAGAGAAATAATAATAATGCCGAATTCCGAATTCTATATATTCATTTGTTGCTTTGCACGTTTTGTTTACTCTGCACGCTGTCGTGCCTCATTTTGTTGTTAATTATTCAGACAACAAAACGCTTGAGCAGGTGCCAATTGCAAGTTGATAGACTAAATGATACTTAAATATTATTAAAAATATATTTATAATTATGTTTTTAAATATATTTAAATAAACTTACATGTTTTTTTTCCAAAATATAATACAAAACAGTCGATTATAACTCTTTCAATCATAGACAAAATTCGATGCATATATTTAAATAGATTTATAAATACAGGGTATAAGAATATATATATTTCCAACCATTTGAACTGCTTTCACAGGGTATCTGCTGGCAAGTTAATTACGGAATATTGTATGTACGTAAACAATTTGCACAGAGCCGGCATTTTTTGTGTATTTAAGTATATTCAATACTCAGACGCAAATTAAAATCTCAACGCATTTGCCGGCTAAAAAGTCAGAAGTCAGAGAATTTATTTTGTTGTTCAAGTTGATTTCGCATTGACGACGTCTCTTTATAGGTCATTAAAATGTTGTCTAGTTTCGTTTTGGCAGGAAAACAAGTTTGGACTTTTTTTTTGCTTAGTTAAAGGTCTTAAATATTTGATGGATTAACTGTCAAAAAAAAAAACTATCAAAAACGATTTGAGCCAAAGATGCGGCGCGTGTGCTAAAGATACTCCAGCTATTAAAGTATTTATTTTTAAATTGATTTAATACCTGCTTTTTAATAGCTTGCATTCCATTGATTTTATTGTCATTTTATTCATTCATTCCGACATTTTTTTTAGTTTAATTGAATTTAATTTTTTAACTTTTAAAATATATTTTTCCTTCTTGTAAATTGATTTTTTTCCCATTTCTAGCTTGTTTTTATTTTCTATTTTGATTGATTTCATTTTTAATTTAATTTTTTTCCTCAGATTATCTTTTATCTTTCATTCAATACAAAATTTAATGAATACAAAACTAAAATTTAATTAAAAAAATTAAATAAAATATGAAAAATATCTGGGTTTATATAAAATAAGAGAAATATAAATGAAGTGCAAATTTCAATTTTACAATTTAATTTTATTGCTAATTTTATATCATATTTTAATTTTCTCTGTCGACAATAAATATCAAAATCCATTGCCTTAAGCCTATATAATTTGAGCTCAACATTCACCTGTCAATCCGTAGCTGTATCAATCACTCTGGTTATCTCAGCGAGCGCAGAGTTTATATAAGCAAACTGTGCAATTTGTTAGCAGCCCACACTTAAACACACTTATTACAGTTACGAGCGCACACCCAAAAGATACACAGATACAGTATCTTTGCAGTATGCACAAGTATTTATCGAGTTCGAGTTGGAAACTTTGCCGTCTACTAATTGCTATTTGCACATTTTGCGCTGCCTTTTGTAATTGTTATTGTTATTTTTGTTATTGCTATTGTTGTTTGCTTTCTTAGCCAATTAGCTGACCCGTTGCTTTGGCCTGAATATAGTTTTCCGAACAAAAGTATCTTACAGATGCTTTATTATCATAAGTATCTATAGTCGATTATTATTATCATTAGTATTATGCCATTGTGGCGCGTAAGTAGCTTTAATTTTATTTTAATTCAATTTTCTTTTTAACCCATTTGCTATGCTTGTTTTGCCTGATTTTGATGTATGTTTATTTTCTCTTTTCTTTTGCTTCCGTTATTCGTTTCTTTATTTTTAGATACAAACAGCATGAGTCGTGAAAGCGATGACAATTTGAGTTCGATCAATTCGGCGTATACAGGTAAATTAATTTCATTTTTATTTACATTTTATTTGCATCTTTTACACCTGGGCTACTGCGTTTCAACATCAACTGATATCTTAATCATGCCATCTATATATTAATTACTGTTGATGGGTATATTAACAATAAACTCCTTTAAAGCTGGGGCAATTTGTTAATTTGGCACTAAAAGTGCTGTAAAAATCGCTTTTAATGTAAATTAATTGGCCATTGCCTGCAAAATTATGTTTTTTATTTAACAAGTGGAATGTTGATGATATAAATTAATTTATTAACAAGCAGATGCAATGTTGGAATGTATAAAAATATTTAAAGAAAATTTTGTTTTTTGTGATAGGTATAATATATTTTAGAAAGTATCGCAGGATGCTAAAATATTGTTTTTTCTTACAAATTCGCACAGATTTCAAACCGATTTTTTATAGTAAATTAAGTGGACTTCAAACTGACAGCTTCAAGTTTATTTTGTAAATTTAATAGCAACAGAAAATTGACAATATAACAACATCTATTTCCCGACAATAAATCTCTAAAATTTCCATATCTATTATCTCCACTTTAATAAAGCCTTAATTATCAATTAGTTGAATGATCCATCGCTATATCAATTTCATTTGAGCACTTAGTTAAATATGCATCAACTGAACTCAATCTACAAATGTCAGTTGATCACCCCTTGATGACTTTTTTTACGACTTTGGGACAATAAAAAAGATTTCCATAAAACCCAGTGCGGAATCAGAAATAATTTTAATCGCTTATTGCCCTGAAAAGCGAACATAAAGCATTGACAAATGAACAATGTAAATTCGATTTTCATTAAGCAAATTTGAAAAGCAAAAACAAAAGCAACAAAAAACACTCTACAACTGCCCTTCAGAGTTTTGAGGTCTTTTTGAAAATGCTAAACACGTTCTACAAAATTATACAATTTAAAGTGTAATGTGAAATACGCGACAGCTGAACAGGCTTAAGGGGGGTACAAAGGGTTAAGAAGTAGAGCTTTGTGCTTGCCGGTCTAACAAATTTTGGATTTTACTATAGCATATACATGTAGCCTGTCAAAAATACGTATTCGAATATATTTTAAATATATTTCTAAAAGCGGTTTTGTGAAAAACCCGACGAGCAACTACAACTCGCATCGCACCCGCGTCACGTAAGCCTCAAAAAAAAAAAATATATAAAAAATACGTAAGAATATAACAAAAACAAAAACAAAAACAAAACCCCCACACAAAAACTGAAACTAGTTTTCCATTTGGTGAAATTGTCATAGAATACAGGGTATCTGGGCGTTATTCTATAAAAGCCATGGTGTTGAAAATATCAAGCAAGATTATCATTGCAAATTAAATGCAATTATTATTATTGTGCGCTCTAAGCAAAACGATTTAAATAAATTGCGATAAAAAAAAACTAAATACTTGCTTATAAAGCAAAGTGCTGGTTAGCTAAGATGTAAAAATAAATATACAGATTTTTATTAAGGAAATGTGATAATTAGATATAGTTAATCCAATTAAGTAGTAAATTTTTATTTGTTTATTTAAGGTCGACAAAGTCCAGTCGATAAAGATAATTAAAGTATAAAACTAATTGAGCAAACAATTAAATTTAGGAATATAATTAAATAAAGAATAAGCTGACTAAAGTTAGCTGTACTTTATAGGCTGGCCACACTGTAGTTGCTGCTGTTGCGGCATGTGTCAGCAACTGTTGCTGCCCACTGGCAGCAGCAGCAGCAATGCCAATGGCCAGCAGCAATTGTCGGCATTTGCCGCCATAAAAGAGATTTGCATTTAACATGCCGAAAAGTCATGTAAATCATGCACAGTGTGACCAGACTACAGACATTCAAACGTACAACGACCGTTAATTTGTTGAAAATATATTTTTATAATTTATTTTTCTATTTTTCATAATTTGTTATATTTTTTGAAGTAATTTTTTTTATTATTCCTTTTTTTATTATTCTATTTATTTTATAGTATTAAATATTTTTAAAGTATTTTTTTATCTATTTTTTTATTTTTTTTTTTTAATTTTTTATATAACGTAAAATGCAAGCGCGCGTTACAGATGCAGTATCTAAAATCTCACGCTATCGACCTACACGCTATGAATTTGCCTAAAGCACATAAAATACAAAAA
>JAWNNJ010000257.1:0-29954 GCA_035045125.1 Hypselothyrea guttata
CGATCAAGATTCTTTGAGTGTATGCAAACACAACTTGCCGCATCATTGTGTACTTAAAGAACACCCAGGACTCATCACGCAGGATGTGCATCTTGGCACGCAGATGCAGATTCGGACAATTCAATTGGCATATCTCTCGGACTACAAGCGGCTACAAAATGGACTTCAGTTCCATCACAGCACCCAGCACTCTGGCCCTCGTTCTCTTCTGGCTCACATTTGGCTCCAATACTGGCTTATTGGTGGACGGAAGACGCTGGATGACTTGCGCACTCTGGTGTGCCACATTGCTGCACTAATTAACTCACGATCTTTAACTCCCGTTTCAGAGAATCCAGCTGATATCGATGTGTTGACACCAGCACATTTTTTGGGTACCGCTCCGCTGGCTATGTTTCCGGAGCCAGATCTCACTGGGCTGAATCTTAACCGCTTGGATCGCTGGCAGAGAATCACGTTCTACCAGCAAATCTTCTGGAAACGGTGGCGAGAGGAGTATTTGACGCTCCTAAATCAACGCTCGAAATGGCGCATACCTCAGGCTAACATATGCGTGATGCGTGAGATGTCGTCTTGGTCAAGGACGAAAACTTGCCCCCTCTGAAGTGGCCCTTAGCAAGAATCACCGAGCTCATCACTGGAGCTGATGGAGTTGCACGAGTGGCGGCTCTCAAAACTGCAACTGGCTTCACCAAACGGGCGATTCGAAAGCCGTGCGTCCTACCCAAACAAGATGGTGTTGAAAGCCCTAGACTTCCAACGGGGGGAGTATGTTTGGTTATGCAGCCAGATGCCAGCAACACAAAGTAACAGCAACATTAACATTTAATATATTTTGCCTAAATTCATATTGCCAACTATGTTAACGTAACTCGCTCTCTTTCATTATGTTAAATTTACGCTCACAATTATCTATTTTGCTTATCTATTGCAAGCCCTTTGTGCATTCGGCTATGCTTGCACTTTTGCTTTAAATTAGTTCGATTTTGTTTCGTCTTGGAAACGCATCGATCATTTGGATCGACTTGAATCGCTAACTCAACGCAGAGGCAAATTTGTGTCGTGCCTGCTGCAAAAAACATTGTGCGTTAAACATTACTAGAAGATTTTATAAATAAATGCCCTGTGTGGTTTATTATTGTGAAGAAATCTAGTGTTTTTTAATTTTTGCAACATTTCGCGTATTCGACGGCTATTAAAAAAGCTTAATAGCCCAACAGACGACTTTATGGTACAC
This sequence comes from Hypselothyrea guttata, assembly GCA_035045125.1. Classification (NCBI taxonomy): domain Eukaryota; kingdom Metazoa; phylum Arthropoda; class Insecta; order Diptera; family Drosophilidae; genus Hypselothyrea; species Hypselothyrea guttata. The sequence goes on from JAWNNJ010000257.1 coordinate 1,238, forward strand.
TTACCCAGGAACAAAATTTTTACTATTTTAGATGTATCTCATGGATTCTGCAAATGGAGTTGGATGAAAAGAGTTCTGATTTTACAACGCTTATGACCCCATTTGGAAGGTATAAGTTCAACAGCGTTCCATTCGGAATAAATAGTGCCCCCGAAATGTTTCAACGTAACATAATACAGATATTTGGTGATATACCAAATGTAATTATATAATTTGATGATATTGGTATACTAGGAGAAACGTATGAGAAATACGATGAAACATTGGTTGCATTCACCAGGTTACCGCTCCATGGATCGCTCACCCGATAACCGATGAAAGCAACCCTAATGCATCATAAAATTGTAGCGCATGGATTTTATGATGCAATTTTATGATGCATTAGGGTTGCTTTCATCATTGTAGCGCATGGATTTTATGATGCAATTTTATGATGCATTAGGGTTGCTTTCATCGGTTATCGGGTGAGCGATCCATGGAGCGGTATCCTGGTGAATGCAACCATTGTTAAAAGTTTTAGAACGCGCTAATTTTAATGGGGTAAGATTTAATTCTGAGAAAGTTTAGTATAGAAAACAGCAAGTTCAATTTAGCCATTTCGGAAGATTACTGAAACTCAAGAAACAAAAGAACAATTTTTTTTTTGTTTAGCTTCAATAATAACTTGTTGTTATTATAATTTGCTTCATATTCTCTGGCTATGCCTTTTTGCATTCGCTCCAGTGTTGCCAGGTACTAAGCGATAGATCTAGCCTGAAATAGGCTAAACTGGCAACACTGATTCGCTCTTGCATGCCAATCTCTCTCTCATTTCACCACTATCCTTGTCTCTTTCTTTCCGTGGTGTGTTTCATCTCTCTAGATCTGCAGGAATTTAATCCGCACACTTTTTATACCCTGTGCCTATTTGAAAAATGGGAAAAACCGGGTTAATAACTTTGTGCGAATGTATGTAACGGGCAGAAGGAGGCGTGGCAGACCCCACAAAGTATATATATTCTTGATCAGGGAGACAAGCTGAGTTGATTTGGCGATGTCCGTCTGTCTGTCTGTCTGTCTGTCCGTCTGTCCGTCTGTTTGAATGAACGCGTCGATCTCAGCAACTACAAAAGCTAGAGATGCCGTTTTGGTTGCAATAGATAGGTAGTTATCTTACGCAGATCAAGTTTGTTTTGAAAATTGGATGCCACACCCACTTTACGCCCAAAAATCAATAAAACCCAAACAACCTTGTGTTTTTTAACATAAAAAGTTGAATAACAAGCGTAATATTGAACATTGAATGTTGTTATTCGGAATATATACTCTCTACTATTATATTTAACTGTCCGGAAAAGCGCATTGAATTTGGTTAGTAAACACAGGAGATATAAGCTACGCAATAGTTGAATTTAAAAGTTAAAAAACAAGCGTTATATTGAACATAGAAGGTTGTTATTTGGTATATGGGCAAATCCCAGAAACAGTCCACCAGCGACCAATTTTTAAATTTCACATTTTGTAATTTTTTTTTATATGGAACATTAAAGTAGATATCGAATTTTAAAAATTTTTAGCAAAAAATAAATTTTGATCATTATAAATGCACAAATTTTTATCAAACCCAGCCCAACCTCTTTGTATGCACTTGTATGCCAAAAGTTAACATTTTTCAAAATTCCAAATTTGACATTAATGTTAACACAGTGAATTGGCGCAATAGTGGTCTTATTACTTAACTTATGTTCTTTAATTTTAGTGACAAGCAAAAATTATTTTTCTTTTACAGAAATTTAAATTTTAATTTGAAAGTAGTGCCCTATCGCTGTAGCGTGCGACACGAAAAAACCGTTTTTTTTATATAGCTAGTGTGAAAAATTTTTTTTTTTTTGATTCAACTTAATTTTTAAATCATAATTATATTGTACTTTAATATACATAAAAAATTAAAATTGTGGGTTTACATGAATATATATTTTTTGGCACATTTATGCTTGTAGCGTGCGACACTTTTTCAATTCTACCCAAAAACCGTATTTTTTTTTCTTCTCACTTTGCTTGCTTATTCACGTACTGATAAGAAGAGTATCAAATTTGAAGATTAAATACATAAATTAGAGTACCTATTGGAGATTGTTATCTGTAACGGTTATTTTCATGCTGTTTATGTTTTGCTTATTGCATTCATCTTATCTATAACGGGAAAGTTGACTTCACTTTAAATTTGGTTTCAACTAATTCGTCTTCGAGAATCACTTTTGAATAAGCAGAGGACAAGTGATCAATCAAGTGAAAATATGAAGACGTGTGCAGAGCGCTGTAAGAGTTATCGCGAAAAAGTTAAGTCAAATGAAAAGTTGTCAGAAATTGTTCGCGTAAAAAATGCAGTGAGAATGAGAACATACAGAAAAAACTTAAAAAATAAATTGAAAGAAAATCAGGCAATTATAGAGAATGTCAAGACGTACAATCGAAACCGTATGCAAAGCTATCGAAATAAATTAAGAGAAGAAAACCCAAAAGACCCAGAACATTCAATTGCATCATCAAACAATGGATACAAGTGCAAGAATACCCTTTACAAAGCAATAAAGAAAGTGGAAATGGCATTACCAAAGGACATCCAAAAAAAAAAGGATATTATTAAATTGCTTGTAGAGAAGTATTTAACGGACGAGGATGAACACGGTTCAACAATTCAAATAGACGAAGATAAGCAAACAATTGAAGACTTTTACAACAGCGATGACATTTCAACGGAAACTGCCGGAAGAAAGGCAACATTATTGAAGCACTCTGACTTGCCAATTTCTAAACGATTTATGATAATAACTATAGAAGAAGCGTACGAGATTTTTAAAGCAACGTATCCAAAGAAATTAATTTCTCGCAGCAAGTTCTACAAATCAATCCGAGTTCACCTCTTAGCCTAGAGTACAAAGTCCTTCTCTATAACTCCACAATTAAACCCATCTGGACATACGGTTGCGAGCTTTGGGGCAACGCAAGCAGCACGAACAAGGATATTATCCAACGAGTCCAATCGAAAATTCTACGAACATTAACTGGTGCACCATGGTACATGCGAAATGACAACATCCACTCAGACCTCAACATTCCTTCCGTAGTAGCAGAAATCCAGCGACGTAAATCCAATTACTCTTTGAAACTATCCGAGCACCCCAACCAACTTGCCAGATCGCTCTCCCAGTTGGGAAATCAAACACGTCTCCGCAGAAACGACTTCCCAGCCCAGCTACCAATTCTTAGGGCCACCGTCCATAACCCACCAATATAAGTGGTTATTTCCCTATTAGTACATAAGATTTTAATACTTATTGTAAAGTCTAATTTAAGGATAGATTCAATAAATAATAAAATAAGCATTAAAAAAAAAAAATATATAGGGACGGGGCAGATCAGTGGCACGGAGGCTACAGTCGGACGTAACCGACCGTAGGAGACCCTTTACTTTGAGTATATGTACATACAAACACAATCAGACGCACACACACTAAGCTACCCGCGTATACAAGGCACACCACCCCCCCTCTGCCAAGTGCGGCAAATTGTCTGTGGCATATGTTCGCTGTTTCTTATCCGATCGAAACAAAATTCACAGCGTCGATAGAGAATGTCATAAACTAGTTGAATACCAAATTGAAAATCAATAGCTTTATAACTGTGGGTACAGCAGCTTTTTGCGGTTTACGGGGGAAGGGGGGGGAGGTATCCAAAATCTAAAACAAACTCGTGCTGCTTACTGATTAGGGGAACCTAAATCCCGAATTTGGTGTCTCTAGCTCTTATAGTTGCTGAGATCTAGGTGTTCATACAGACGGACAGACAGACGGACAGACGGACAGACAGACAGACAGACGGACAGACGGACATGGCTATATCGACTCGTCTTGTCGTCCTGATCAAGAATATATATACTTTATGGGGTCTGCCACGCCTCCTTCTGCCTGTTACACACATTTCCTCTTTGCACTAAGTTAATAGACCCTTTTTACTTTTTTAAAGTAAAGGGTCTAAAAAGTTCTACAAATGTAGCTTCCTCACAATATGTGTGTTTGCCAATACCATGCAAATTTCGCATTCTTGCTAGAAGCAAGCAATAAAATCATTAAATCCATTCCATCAAACTTCGGCCATTTTTTAAAAAAAGTGTGTTGCGACGAAGCCAATGAAGTTTGTATGAGAAACGAGTGTGATGAATGTGTTGTAGAAATTGTAGATTCTCTTGTCCCTTTAAATGAAATTAATCGGCTCGAAGACAGTGTCGAATGGAAAACTTGGCGAATAATTGATAAACGCATGGTGCTTAGCCAAACTAAAGGAACTGCTTTTGATGTACTCAGCGAATTGGAAATGCACTTGCCAAAATTTAAAACGCATTGTTATGTTAAAAGAGTACAACAACAGTACTTTCAAAAGCGGAAAATGTCCATTGCTAAGGATGAGGTTGTTTTGCAAATTGATTTTGCCGAAAACTATCGCCTAGTCAACCAGAATGAAATCCAATCAGCTCACTTTAGCTACTCACAAGTTACTATTTTTACTTGTGTCGCCTGGTTACACACTGGAACAAAATCATTTGCGATCACGAGCAATGAGCTAGCACACAATAAATTTGATGTGTACTGCTTTCTAAGCCTAATTATAAAAAAATTAAAAAAAAAACATCCCATTTCGAAAATATTTATTTTTTCGGATGGCTGTGCTAGCCAATTTAAAAACAAATTTATCATGTCGAGCCTCCCACATTTTCGGAAAGAATTTAATGTTTCCCACTTTGAGTGGAATTTCTTTGCAACCTCTCACGGAAAAGGCGCTGTTGACGGAATTGGGGCTGTTTTAAAAAGAAAAGTTTGGCAAATGGTCAAATGTAAGAATCTCATTTTAAACAATGCCCATGACTTCTTCAAATTGGCCAGGAAAAATATACCTAGCATTTACATTTTGTATGTAAGTAGCACTTACATTCGAAATACCACAAGTTCACTGCTGGAATGATGGGCTCACGTATCGAGCATACCGGGAATTAAAAGCCGTTATTATTTTGCATCATATGAGGAGAATGCATTGTTAATGGCGTTTACGGCAGACTCAAAAATTAAGAAAATTAATTTGTAAACATTGAATATCTCTTTATATATTATATATTGTTATGAATAAAAACTGTCAATGAAGACATAATATATCAAAATAATTGTTAAGCACATTTTTGAATATAATAAATAATGTTTTGTTTAAATAAAAAGATTTTTGTCTTATGTTAATGCCAGTGGAAAAAGTGTAGCGTGCGACACGTAGCGTGCGACACAATGGGTTTACGGCTTTTCTAAAAATCCGTAAACATTATTAAGACCAAACGGTCGGTTTTTGTCTTCTAATATTCTTAACTTTCTTTAGGATATTATCTTTCATAAGGTTCATTTTGCACAATTCGCTAAAAATTGCGTTTGAAATGAAAATTTTGAAACTAACTTCCACTTGGTGTAGCGTGCGACACGTCACAATTTTATCAATTATTTTCAAAACAGTGACTCCAGTGAAATTGAACCTTATACCCTCCGAAAGTACTCTCAATTCACTCTAAACAAATAACAAAAGTTTACGGTAAATCTTTAAAAAATATATGGACGGGGCAGATCAGTGGGACGGAGGCTACAGTCGGACGTAACCGACAGTGGGAGACCCTTTACTTTGTCTATATGTACTCACAAACACAATCAGCGGCACACGCACAAAACAACGCGCATATGCATGGGACACCACCCCCCCTCTACCCAGTGCGGCAAATTGTCCGTTCCATATTTTCGCTGTTTCTTATCCGATCGGAACGAAATTCACAGGGTCAATAGAGAATGTCATAAGCTAGTCACGTACCAAATTACAAGTCAATAACTTTAAAGCTGTGGCTGCAGTAGCTTTTTGCGCTTTGCGGGGAAAGGGGGGGAGGTATCCAAAATCCAAAACAAACTCGTGCTGCTTACTGAATAGGAGAACCTGAATCCCGAATATGGTGTCTCTAGCTCTTATAGTTGCTGAGATCTAGGTGTTCATACAGACGGACAGACAGACGGACAGACGGACATGGCTATATCAACTCGTCTTGTCGTCCTGATCAAGAATATATATACTTTGTGGGGTCTGCCACGCCTCCTTCTGGGTGTTACACACATTTCCTCTTTGCACTAAGTTAATAGACCCTTTTTACTTTTTTAAAGTAAAGGGTCTAAAAACCCCCAAAAATTGATTTTCATTAGCTTAAATCGTGCGAATGTAGCGTGCGACACGTGGGATTTGCCCATATATATTCTCATTTCTATTTCTTTTCTAAATAATTAATATAACTTAACTATCCTGAAAAGCGTATGGAAATCGGTTTATAAACAAAGTAGATATAAGCTACGCAATTGGCAGCGCAGCAGCAGCAGCGCAGCTGGCGCACGTAAAAAGGGAAGATGAAGAAATACAGCTGATACGCTTAGTGTGACAGTTTTATAAAATTGTATATAAAATAAAGGGCACAGGGTATTCTACAGTCGGGCCCGTCCGACTGACCTGTCCCGTCCGACTGATCTGCCCTGTCCAATTTTTTTCTTTCTCTCTTTTTCTTTTCTTTCAGACGGTCTTCAGTTTTTGGCGTCTAGCGATCAAACTGTTGACTTTTTTGAATCAAATGAAATTGATATATCTTTAAAATTAAATTTCCATTCTTTTAAGCTATATTTAACCACATTTCACCCACGCGTTCAATTACAATCATCGTCTGAACTTGAAAATTTGAAAAAACTCAGAAAAAAATACCTCTTGACAAAAGTAGTTTTTGCACAAAATAAAAAAAATATTTAAACTTGTCCAATCTACTGATAGCTCAGACAATATATTTATTGAAATAAACTATTTTGTAATGCGTAAATGAATATAAATGTTGATTTGCATAAAAAATTCATTGACCGTCTGTAGACGGTCTTGCCGGGCTGAGCGTAAAAAATCGCGACTGCGCTGCTTGCGCTGGCTGCGCTGCTTGCGAGTGCACAATTGCGGCCATAAATACTTCTAGTAGAGATATCGTTATGAAATTTTCACCAAAAATCTAAAAAAATAATTTAAATATACTATAAAAAAATTGGCCACATCGGCCGACCATATCCTATAGCTCCCATAGAACCCTCTAACGCGCAAACACTCGAGTGCGTCTATATTGTCGATCATTTAAATGCGAAATAGCCGACTTTATCTATATAAGGCAATATATTTATGCATCCAAAATGTGGTTAATGCATAACCACATAATGCATAATGATAAATGGATGACTTTGCATTGCTTGAAGATTCAAGTATGAACTCGAAAAATAGTTTCATGGATCGGTTTCATGCTCGTGTAGAGTTCCGACATATTAAAATATAGGGACGGGGCAGGTCAGTGGGACGGAGGCTACAGTCGGACGTAACCGACCGTAGGAGACCCTTTACTTTGATTATATGTACATACAAACACAATCAGACGCACACACTCTAAGCTACCTGCGTATGCAAGGCACACCACCCCCCCTCTGCCTAGTGCGGCAAATTGTCTGTGGCATATGTTCGCTGTTTCTTATCCGATCGAAACAAAATTCACAGCGTCGATAGAGAATGTCATAAACTAGTCAAATACCAAATTACAAATCAATAGCTTCAAAACTGTGGCTACAGCAGCTTTTTGCGGTTTGCGTGGGAAGGGGAGGAGGTATCCAAAATCTAAAACAAACTCGTGCTGCTTACTGAATAGCGGAACCTGAATCCCGAATATGGTGTTTCTAGCTCGTATAGTTGCTGAGATCTAGGTGTTCATACAGACAGACAGACGGACAGACAGACAGACAGACAGACAGACAGACAGACAGACAGACAGACGGACAGACGGACAGACGGACATGGCTATATCGACTCGGCTTGTCGTCCTGATCAAGAATATATATACTTTGTGGGGTCTGCCACGCCTCCATCTGGGTGTTACATACATTTCCTCTTTGCACTAAACTAATAGACCCTTTTTACTTTTTTAAAGTAAAGGGTCTAAAAAGGCTTTTCTATCATGGATATAACCACCACTTATAGAGTTTTGAGAGGGAATAGTTCCTGGTCGTATCGCCAGCAAGTCTACTTATTATATAGTTCCCCCAACATCTCGTGATGATGCAAAAAATACTCCTAATATATCATTCAATTTACGTTCATATATTAGATTTAATAAAACTGGTGAAATGGTGCAAATATGACGAAATTTAAGCATTTAGTAACAAATGTAAATTTCATAACTACAGTAAAAAATTGTTTTTAGACCCTGTACTTTAAAAAAGTAAAAGGGTCTATTAATTTAGTGCAACTGACAGATGTATGTAACAGGCAGAAGGAAGCGTGGTAGACCCCACAAAGTATATATATTCTGACTCAGGACGACGAGCAGAGTTGATATAGCCATGTCCGTCTGTCCGTCTGTCCGTCTGTCCGTCTGTGTGTCTGTCTGTCTGTCTGTCTGTCTGTCCGTCTGTCTGTCTGTATGAACACCTAGATCTCAGCAACTAAAAGAGATAGAGACACCATTTTTTGGTATTCAGGTTCTCTATTATCGTACGCAGTACAAGTTTGTTTCAGATTTTTGATATCTCGCCTCCTTCCTCCGCGAATCATCAAAAAACTACACCTACCTCAAAGATCTCAAAAACGATAAGCGCCACAGCAGCCACAATAATAGCGCTATAGACTTGTAATTTGGAATGTACGTAGTCTATGGTATTCTCCACCGATTCTATAAATTAATTTGTGATTTGAATTAGAAATAGTGAAGATATGCAAAAGACAATTCTTTTCAAAATGCGTATATGTGCCACGGCAGCCACAATAATGAAGCTACATACTTGTAATTTGGAATGTACGTAGTCTATAGAATTATACGTCGATGGTGTGAATTAAACAGCGAAGTTATGTAACAGACAATTTTTTTATAAATGTATGTAAGTGCCACTACAGCCACGCAGACTATGGCATTATCCGTCAATGCTGAATGTGAATTACATTGCCAACGGAAAAGAAACAGCGAAGATAGCAAAGACAGAGAAACCACCTTTATCTTGCAGACTGTAAGAGCTATAAGTACCATTTTTTGGTATTTATGTTTTCCTATGCAGCAATCAGATCAAGTCAGTTTGGGTTTTTTGCTAACTCCATCCATTCTTCCACTAACCGAAAAACCAAATTAGCAACAGTTTTCAGTTTTAAAGCTACAGTTTAACAGCTAATGACTTAGGATGTGGCATGTACGTAGTCTATGACAATCTCCACCGATTCTGTGAATTACATCACGATCGGATAAGAAACAGCGAAGAAAACACAAAGTACAGGGTCTCATACAGTCGGTTGCGTCCGACTGTAGCTCCGTCCTTACTGGTTTTGTATATATTATTGATATATTACATGGTATTTATGGATTTAGGATCGGTTTAGGAAGTATAATCAATTAAAAAATCATAAGATATTTTATGTATTTCGATTCTGCATAATAATTTCTGAGCTGATTTGAAAATAAACGGCAATCACCCTAAGGGTGATGTCACAGTGAGAGCGAGAAGCGAAGCGAAGCGAGAGGCGATAAACCAGTGCTACCTCTTTCGTATGAAATCGCTCGAAAGATGTCACAGTGAGAGCGAAGCGAGTTGCGAGTCAACGCGAGAGAGCGATTTCGAAACTGCTTTATCGCTCAACGCACTCGGAGCGTGCGTTTTGAGAGAGCATTGTTGCGTACTGTGCGCACTAATTACCGTTTATTTTCAAATCAGCTCAGAAATTATTATGCAGAATGGAAATACATAAAATATCTTATGAATTTTTAATTGATTATACTTCCTAAACCGATCCTAAATCCATAAATACCATGATATATTAATCAATAATATATACAAAAATATATAAGAAATTAACATATTAAAAACTAACAGCAATGCTATTATTAATTAAAATAAATTAATTAAAATGTTCTGGGGGATTTCGTAAGGCATGATATAAATTATTAAATGCTCCTTTTTCACTCCTATTACAGTTAAGCGGCTTAAAGTTAGTCGTTGTCCGAATTCATCACGTTCACTTCAATATTTAAAAAGACCGCGTCGCTTCTCGCATCGCTCTCACTGTGTCATACTCTCGCTTCGCTCGCTTGTTGTTTGGCCTCGCTGCTCGCTTCGCTTCGCTTCTCGCTCTCACTGTGACATCACCCTAAGATTCGACTATTATGCTGAAAGTGTGGCCGTATCTTGGCTAGTATTTCGATACAAATTTAGTATTTTCGATACAAAAAAGTGGCATATCGATAGCAAACAGCTGTTTATTACAGCTAATAAATTTAAAAACGCCCGCAAAAATAAAATGACTGAAATGAAAATAAGCGAAATGAATGATAAGAGCAAAAATATAAATGGGCCGATTCAATATTATTTCCAAATGAACCATTTTAATTGTTGTTACTCATTTGTATGCACTGTACCCATTAAAAATGGGTGAAAATTTATATTTTTTTTTACAATTTGTGACTATACTGAAAAGCGCATTCAAATCAAAAAAGATAATAATGTATCAATATCGCAGTATTTGTCTAGCTCGCTTTTAAAATGCACATAAATTTGCGCGTTTTCTTGTTTGTTTACGTTTGCGCTGGCCGAACAGCTGGTCGCGTGAATCGATTCTTGGTGTAAACACCCAAATCACGTTTGGAATATTCCGCTCTGTGTAAATAGCCTATTATATGGGACACTCAGTGGTCCACCGGCCTAATCTAACCTAACCTCTGCAAAAAAGCGTAATGTTAAACATAACAGGCTGTCTTTTGAAATATATACTATGTATCAGTAAGATATCCATTCTGAAAAGCGTATAAGAATCAGTTATTAAAGAAGCAATATAAGAAGTACAAAAAGCAAAGGTGATAAAAAGCGTTAAGGCAGTCATTCGTATGTTGTAACGTAGAGTACAGAGTAGAGATGGGCATGAGCTGCAGTTTTTTGGCACGACCCAACACGGCACGAACATGAAAATTGTCCAACACGCACTAACACGAACGGGTAAAAAATGTTCAAAACACGGCCCAACACGAAGTTGAAGTTTTTCAGAACACTTAAGACTTTGGGTATTTTCAGTGCAAATTTTATATTACATTTTAGACTTTCGGTATTTTTATACCCTGTACCCATTGAGCAATGGGAAAAACAGGGTTAATAACTTTGTCAGAATGTATGTAATAGGCAGAAGGAAGCGTGACTAACCCCATAAACTATATATCGCTCGTTTACCAGAAGAGTGTCATAACTCAAAAAAGTGCGTTTCGAGATAAACGGGATTAAAGCAGTGTTTAAAAAACTGCGAAAACTGTCGCAGCAGTGCATTGTGCTTATGCTGTTGCTGCGAGTTTTTTCGCGGTTGCTGTCACAGCAGTGACAATGCTGTGACAGCAACATTGCTCGCAGCACACAGCACGCAAACAGCATAAGCATCAAACAGCACAAATTACGCGACTTCTGCTAATTCGGCGGCTGTTTTTTAAACACTGGATTAAAGTTTTCAAGCGCCGTGTATCTCCATACAATGTGGAGCGACATATTCTATTCTCACGCTGTGGGATAATGAAATTTTGACACAAAATAGATTAATATTAACATCGAACATTACTGCATCATTAACTCAAAAATCGCGTTTTTTGAGTTATGACACTCTTCTGGTAAACGAGCGATATATTCTTGATATGGTAAAGAGGTGAGTCGATTTAGCCATGTATGTCTGTCTGTCTGTCCGTTCGCGTTGATTTCAGAAACTAGAAAAGCTAGAGCTGCTAATTTTGGCATGTACATAGGTAGATAAATAACGTACGCAGATAAACTTTATTCCAAATTTTGTTTTATTACATTTTAGACTTTAGATATTTTTAGTGCAAAAAGTTAAAACGCGTGTTGATCGTGCCGATTTGGTGCGGCACGAACACGCACAGCCTATCGGACAAAGTTAAATTTTCAAAACGAACACGCGTGGGCCCATAGTGGTACACCGTTGCACGAAAAAATCCCGGCCCGTACCCATCTCTAGTACCGAGTAAAAGCACAATATATATTATAATAACACTTACCAATATCGTTATGACAACCAAGGTTACATTCATTGAGCCAGAATCAAAAAATAATGAAGGTTCTGTTATATTCAGATGTTCTTGTGGAGTCCATTCTCCGACTTTAACTATGGAATGTTGTTTTAATTTAATCAGATCGAGTTTAAATTGCACCCTTTGACCTTCCTTAAACTGAATAGGGCCTGTTAGTCCTTTCCACTCTACCTATAAAAGGAATGTGGCGAATAATATTTTGTAAATTCCTAACATTAAAGCATAATCAGTTATTTTACCGCATTTATATAATTGATTAAACTCAATCCACCGTTCCAAGGTACTTCATCATCACATGTCAAGTTGGAGACGTGTATCATGGGATATATAGACTGTAGACCAATGGCGAATATATATACCGAATCAAACATTAAAGCTGCCTCGGTCTTAAAATAAAATAATATTATTATATGGTAATTATTAAACAAATGTATATTTTTATAACCTGTACTAGAAATAGGCACGATGACACGATGAACGCCCGCGTGTTCGTGTTCGTGTTTTATCCACGATCAACACGACGATCCGTTATTTGCGCAAGAAACATGCTTTGCATTTTAGCTGATTGCACTAAAAAGTCTAAAATGTACTGATTATATTGAAATAATAAATACCCAAAGTCTAAAATGCTCTGAAAAATTTAAACTTGTTGGGCGCGTTGGGCCGTGTTTGGGAAATTTTTAGCCTTTCGTGTTAGTGTGTGTTGGAGAATTTTCATTTTCGTGCCGTGTTGGGTTGAGCCGAAAAATGCAGCCCTTACCCATTTTTAACCTTTACCCATTAAAAATGCGTAAAAGCAGGGTAGATAACTTTGGGAAAATACAAGTAACAAACAGAAGAAGGAGCGGACTTAATTAAGCCATGTCTAATTGTTTGTCAGACAGATCTAAAATTTTGAAAACGCCGAAATCTTGGAAGCTATAAGAGCTAGATCAACCAATTTAAATCTACATAACAATCATGAAATAGAACATAAAAGGTTAAATTAGGACCGCAATATTGAATGTAGACGGTTGTTATTTAAAGTATATACTTCCGACCATTAAATTTACCTACCCTGAAAAGTGCAATAAAATATCGGATAAGAAAATAGATTATCAAGAAAACAATATTAAAAAATTAAAGAATGCACACACAAAAAAGTGTACAGAGTTTCAGCGTATGATATTAAATAAAATTTTTAATTGAAACGGTAAAAGGTATTCTACAGTTGTACTGTACTTTAAAAAAGTAAAAAACGATTTGAGGTGTTGGATTAGGTAAATTAACAGAGGGAAGCTTAGTAGACGGATTTTTTTTCTTTTTAGTTACAAATTCACTTATTGTTTCTGCAGTGACACATACGCATTTTGAAAAATATTGTCTATTGTATATCTTCGCTAATTCGAGTTTAAATCATAAATAAATTTATAGCATTGGTGGGAAATGCCATAGATTACGTACATGCCAAATAACAAGTCTATAGCTTCATTATTGTGGCTGCTGTGAGCTTAACATTTTTGAGATCTTTGAGGTAGGTGTAGTTTTTTGATGATTCGCGGAGGAAGGAGGCGAGATATGTATAAAAAATCAAACTCGTTCTGCTTACGATAATAGAGAACCTGCATACAAAAAAATGGTGTCTCTATCTATTTTTATACCCTGTGCCCATTTGAAAAATGGGAAAAACAGGGTTAATAACTTTGTCAGAATGTATGTAACAGGCAGAAGGGGACGTGGCAGACCCCACAAAGTATATATATTCTTGATCAGGGAGACGAGCTGAGTCGATTTAGCGATGTCCGTCTGTCTGTCTGTATGAACGCGTCGATCTCAGCAACTACAAAAGCTAGAGATGCCGTTGTGGTTGCTATAGATAGGTAGTTATCTTACGCAGATCAAGTTTATTTTGAAAATTGGATGCCACGCCCCCTTGACGCTCAAAAATTAATGAAACCCAAACATCCTCGTGTTTTTTAACATAAAAAGTTGAACAACAAGCGTAATATCAAACATAGAAGGTTGTTATTTGGAACATAAGCTCTTTTGTATTATATTTAACTATTCTAAAAAGCAATGAAATGGGTTAAGAAACACAGGAGATATAAGCTTCACAATAGTTGAACTTAAAAGTTCAGAAACAAGCGTAATATCAAACATAGAAGGTTGTTATTTGGAACATAAGCTCTTTTGTATTATATTTAACTATTCTAAAAAGCAATGAAATGGGTTGAGAAACACAGGAGATATAAGCTTCACAATAGTTGAACTTAAAAGTTCAGAAAGAAGCGTAATAATAATCATAGAATGTTGTTATTGTTGAATATATATTCTCTTATATTATATTTAACTGTCCTGAAAAGCGCATTGAAATCGGTTTATAAACAAAGGAGATATAAGCTTCCTAATATTGCATGTGTCACACCCAAGCGCAGCCGCTATACGTGTGGGAATAGCGTGCGAGATGGATAGCAATACCAAGCATGTTGCTTGGCGGTTGAATTGTGCGTATGTTTGAATATTTGAACATACAAAGTTAAATAGCAAGCGTAATATTGAACATAGAATGTTGTTATTTGGAACATAAACTCTCTTCTATTATATTTAACTATCTCGACAAGCGCATTGAAATCGGTTAATAAACACAAAATATAAATACATTCAATTATATGTAAAATATTTAAATACATTTTATACTGTATTTGCGAGCGCGTAGCGCGAGCTTTGGCACAGGGTATAAGACAGTCGGGCCCGTCCGACTGATCTGCTCCGCCAATTCTGGTTTTTAATGAAATGATAAACCCATTCTATCAAACTATGTCTGTTCATCGGTTTTTCCATTTTTAGACCCTTTACTTTAAAAAAGTAAAAAGGGTCTATTAGTTTAATGCAAAGAGGAAATGTGTGTAACACCCAGAAGGAGGCGTGGCAGACCCCACAAAGTATATATATTCTTGATCAGGACGACAAGACGAGTCGATATAGCCATGTCCGTCTATCCGTCTGTCCGTCTGTCTGTCTGTCCGTCTGTCTGTCTGTCCGTCTGTCTGTCTGTATGAACACCTAGATCTCAGCAACTATAAGAGCTAGAGACACCATATTCGGGATTTAGATTCTTCTATTCAGTAAGCAGCACGAGTTTGTTTTAGATTTTGGATACCTCCCCCCCTTCTCCCGCAAACCGCAAAAAGCTACTGCAGCCACAGTTTTAAAGCTATTGATTTGTAATTTGGTACTAAACTAGTTTATGATATTCTCTATCGACGCTGTGAATTTTGTTTCGATCGGATAAGAAACAGCGAACATATGCTACAGACAATTTGCCACACTAGGCACAGGGGGGGTGGTGTGCCTTGCATACGCGGGTAGCTTAGTGTGTGTGCGTCTGATTGTGTTTGTATGTACATAAACTCAAAGTAAAGGGTCTCCTACGGTCGGTTACGTCCGACTGTAGCCTCCGTCCCACTGATCTGGCCCGTCCCTATATTTCTTCTTTAAGGAACCCATTGAAAACAACATTTATGACCTGCACCATTTCCACATGTTATCCATGCGAAAAATATGGCAAATATCAATTTTATTGCAGTCGGCAGGTTTTTTAGAATGGGTGAATTCAGGTAAAAGCAAATCTCTTAATTGTGATCCAGAAAACAACAGGTACAATTTTACGTTGGTAAAATTAGGGCTACCTGTTTTTCAAAGGTCATAAATCTGCTTTATTGCCTAGTATGCAAACAATTTAAGTTATCACGTAATATCCAAAATGTTCCTGAACCTTTTTTATCTTCTTATCCTATAAAAGGAATTCGATGTTGAATCCGGAGGTTAGTTGCATTGTAACAGTCAGTAAGCTACAACGTGGTATCACTAAGCACTCAATACATAGAGGCGTCAAACAGCCAAAAAAGTGGTTTCACAAAAATCTCGACGATCGCGTCCCAGCAACATGTAACCTGTGCGAGTCGAACACGCAACCGAACAGCCGCCTTGAAAATGTATAGGAATGGTTGCAAGCGAGCTCGCTACGAACGCGCTTCAAACGCACGTCAGTCGACTGCCGACATTTGAACTGAGAGCACGGACTCATTCGTGCTCTCCGTCCCATGCGCTCGTGCCAGTTTGCAATGCTGGCCAGCGATTTCGATTTTGATTCTCGTTTCAGTTTTCTGTTTGGATGCTGAGCATCGGCGCTCAGCGCACATTAAGAGTCGCGATGTTGATACCCTCTTTAATTTGCATATACATATTCCGCTGCCGCTAGAATTTAGCAATTGAATGAGTAGGGTATCAACTTGCGACGTTCATTGACGTTTGGGCTTCGTCAAAGTTGTTGTTGGGAATTTCGGTTTCGCTTGTGTGAAGAGTTGCGTACTTCGGCTGTGGCTCGGCCTTTGTGCGATGTTGCTGTCTTTGTCGGCGGCTTTGCTTGCTGCAAAAAAGTTCCCTCGGTTGTTTGTAGATTCTTGTAGGTGCGTGTGAAGCAAAATTCTTAAAATAAAAACCAGTAAGGACGGAGCTACAGTCGGACGCAACCGACTGTAGGAGACCCTGTACTTTTTGTTTTTTTCGCTGTTTCTTATTTGATCGTAACGTAATTCACAGCATGAATGGGGATTGTCATAGACTACGTTCATGCCATTTCCCAAATCTTTAGCTTTAAAATTGAAGCTTTAAAACTGTAAACTGTGTCTAGATTTGTTTTACGGTTAGCGGAGGAATGAGAGGAGTTATCAAAAAACCCAAACTAACTTGATCTGATGGCTGCATAGGAGAACATAAATACCAAAAAATGATATTTCTAGCTCTTATAGTTTGCTAGATCTAGGTGGCTGCTCTGTCTGCGCTATCTTCGCTGTTTCTTTTCCGTTGGTAAAATAATTCACAGCATTGATGGATAATGCCATAGGCTGCGTACATGCCAAATCCCAAGTCTATAACTTTTAAACTGTGGCTGTAGTGGCCCTAACGTACGATGACATCACCTCGCAGTCATTATTACAAGAAGACTTGAATTCTTTTTTATCTTGGTGTAAGTCCAATCAGCTTTACTTAAACTGCTCTAAGTGTAAGGTGATGACATTTTGCAGAGGCCAGCCCAAACATTTCGATTACATGCTGAACAGTATGCCTCTTTCTCGAATTCATGATGTAAATGATTTAGGACTGCTTCTCGATCCTAAACTTAAATTCGATAAACACATTGTGCTCACCATCAGTAAGGCACTTCGGGTTCTTGGATTCATCAAGCGATGGTCCAAAGAATTTGATGACCCCTATACCACTAAACTTCTTTATACATCTCTTGTACTTCCTATTTTGGAGTATGGATCTTGTGTTTGGTCGCCACAGTATTCGATACACCAGGATAGAATTGAATCCGTACAAAAGAAATTTCTTCTATTCGCTCTTCGTGGCCTTAACTGGGTTCCTGGCGTTGATTTACCTCCCTATAGAAGTAGACTGCTCTTAATTAACCTTCCCTCATTAGCTAACCGACGTACCATGTTGGGCGTAGTATTTATGGTAAAGGTGTTGCGTGGGGAAATTGACTCACCTACTTTGTTAGGAAAAATTAATTTCTCTGTACCTCACCGACCAACCCGCTATTTCACACCTTTAGCTCTAAATTTTTGCTCTACTAACTATTCCTTGCATGAACCCTTTCGAATACTCTGCACTGACTACAACCGTCTTTGTAGTGTATTCGACATAGATACCTCTCTTCCTTCTATTAAGTTTGCTATTTTAAATTATCTAACTCAACATAACACTGTGTAGTAGCTTGGTAACAATGATTAACACAACTAACCACTAATCTTGGTCTGATTGGGTTTTTCTGGGTTTTCCCCATATCCTTGCAGCGAATGCTGGACCTTGTTCTTTTTTCTTTAATTTGATTTCATATTTTAATCTTTTTTAATATTTTTTCCCCAGATTTTTCTTTTCTTATCTGATATTTTTAAATTAAATATTAATCCTAATTTTATTATTTTAATTTTAATTTGTAATTTAATTTCTCTTGGTCGACTGGCCTTAGTCGACTTTAAATAAATAAAAAATAAAAACAACTTTACAACGCTATCATAAAACCAAGCAACAAGCTCGACTATGCATCTCCAGCTTCTCCCACATATTGGCCAACAGACCCCAAAAAATTACCTGACTTAATTGACTTTGGCATTACGAAAAACATTCCACGCAATCTGATAAGCACTGAAACCTTCTCATATCTATCATCTGACCATTCACCTGTGCTGATAAATCTACACCAACGCCCAGAAGCCCAGGTAAAGTCGTGTAGTTTAACATCAAACAGAACCAATTGGCTTAAATACAAAAAGTACATTAGTTCACACATTGAGCTGAACCCACGGCTAAACAGTGAATTAGACATCAACAACTCCGCAAAAATACTTGAATCTGTTCTGGTTACAGCAGCTCATATTTCAACCCCAAAAATTAGTAATTCGAACTTTAAACAACCGAATACGAATATACAAATTGAGCGGCTCGTTTTGGAAAAACGTAGATTACGTCGAGAATGGCAAGCCCACAGATCGCCCTCTGCTAAACATAGGCTAAAAGATGCCACACGTAGGCTCACAGAAGCCCTCAAACAACAAGATGAAAATGCCTATCATCGCTACAACAACTATCTCCAACTTCTTCAAAACACCCTCTGTGGAGACCTCACTCAACACTAAGCTCACCGACAGTAACTGTATCGCCTATACGGAACTCTGCAGGAGACTGGGCCCGTAGCGACAAGGACAGAGCTGACACATTCGCCACCCACCTTCAAAATGTGTTGCAGCCTAATCCATCAACAAACGCAACTGTACTACCTTCGACAACAAGCGACGATGCAGCTCCCTATGAACCAATTGAATTTCGACCAAATGATATCACAAAAATCATTAAGGAGAAACTACCACACAAGTCTCCAGGCTGTGATTTAATTAATCCAAAGATGATTATGGAACTACCATATTGTGCAGTTTGCACAATCTGCCAGCTTTTCAGTGCCATAACGCGGCTTGGCCACTTCCCAGAGAGATGGAAAAAATCATTATAATGATAGCAAAACCTGGCAAAGATCATTCAGTTCCCTCATCGTATAGACCAATAAGCTTACTGTAGTAAGCGGTTATACAGAGTAAGCACTGTACGTGTATATATATATTTATGTTTGAGCGCGGGTGTAAGCAGGCTACATAAGCGCAGCTTCGGCACGCTTAACGTAGCCGAAGCTTATCTAAGCATGCATATAAGATAAGCGATACACAATGTAACTGCTCCGCTGCCGGCGTCTCTGGTAGTGCGCAGCGATATTATATACTTAGGCTAAGCACACTTTTGTCTTGCAAATAAAGCTCATTCTTTAACCGTCGATACGTGAGCATGGATGCTCTGTCTCTTGTAATTATTTCTTTATAATTGACCACATGGCGACCGTGACAGGATAACCTACAAACAACCTTCAAGTACCCAAAGGTTACGCCAGCTCAATATAAACTATATATATATGAGCCAGATCAATCAACGACTAATGTGACGAATGGGAAACTTATCTACATAAAAGGCAAAAGAGCATCGTTGGATCATCAAATTTTCGGCATGCGTCAAGCACATAACTTTGTTGAACGAGCATAAGAAGACTACGCCGAACAGCCGCTGAGCCCTGCACGTGCCCCGCATCAAAAGCTAGAGAAGAGAAGAGCAGAACAGAAAAGAGAGGTGGTGGTAATTATGACCGAGACGTTTGCAAACTGCACCAAAAGCGAAAATTATGTCACAACTAAACCACGTGCACATTTTTCTTGCAAGCGCTAGTTAAAGACAACAATTGCAACAGCTACAGTACAGCCACCACTAATAGGCAAAAGACTCGGCAGCACAAAGGGAAGCAAACGATTCCACTACTGTCTCTCCACGTGTGCACTGCCTCCGAGGTTCATCAATTTGTGCACTGCCTCCGACCTACAACTGCTGCAGCTTGGCAAAAGCTCCGCCCTGCACCTCTGCACCTCTACTCCGCAACGACAATCAGCAACCAGCCAGCACCTGTCTCTCTCCCTGAAGCCCGAGTAATCCGCCAGTGCTCCAAGCTGGCCAACTGCAGAAGCCAAAAGAACCACCAGGGCTGCCGGCACCGACAGCGCTTTATAGAGCGCCCAACATATACTTATATAAGATAAATTTAAAAAACTATTGTAAAAGTTGAGCGGAATCTTTTCTGCCCGACTATTAGAGTTTGGCTCGTAAGGCTAAGCGAAATATTAGGTAGGATATACATGTATATTCACAAAGGTGATGTAATATTTAATTTCCTTTAATTAGCTAAAGTGAGAAAACAAATTTAAAAAAAAAATAATAATAATACTTTTGTTAATAAGTAGTATTAAATTTACAGGTATATATGTATGTATACCAATATCGAGCTATATCGTTTATCTATATATATCCAAATGGGAATATTATGTAAAAGTCATGAAATTTAAAAAAAAAAGTAAGGGTTTTGTCTTTATTTATGCTCAATTTAAGAAGATCTAGATTACAATAATCCACTACGATTTATTAATAATATTTAATGAGTTTCTCACGCTAATATGAGCCTACGTATAACGCTCGATGAATACCGTCAAAGAACGGCAGAAAAGAAATCAAATCCACTGAATGAAAAGAAAAATAAATCTTCAAAACGAGGTGGAAAGCAAAAGAAAATTAAGGACAGGATAGCAAAAATAAAGTGGGTCCTATACGGGAACAGCAAACCCCTATCATGGGAAAATTCTAATAAGTTAGTTAGCGAGTTGGACAGACTACAGACAGAAATCGGTACAAAAAAGCAAACGACACAAGTTAATGAGCCAGTAGCTCACAAAATAATAAATTTATGTAAGCCAACGCCTAAACAAGTCCCAGTAAAACCGGCAACGCCAACAACACCCAATAAACAATGCCCAGAGGGATGCAGGGGCCCCTTTATTCTTCTAAATGTGAATATATCTGCCTCAAAAATAAAGTATAATTGTGAAAATACAAACATTTTTACATTACTATTGTTAGTCATTAAAAAAAATAAACACACTTGATCCAATTTGCCAACAACATTGACATTATCAAACTCATGAATTGGCCCGAAATATCAGCAATTTTAAAGGAGTTTCGCATTGAATTCGACAAATCTTTTAAATGTCTGAACAAGACTGCCCCAATCTCAATAGAAACAAAAATTAAGCACGTGAAAATACTTATAGAAAACTTTAATAAAGTAAGACAAATAATATTCGAAAATAGCACAAGGTTAAGTGATCTAAATTTCACGCAGGCATCTGATGTTATTAAGAGGCTGTGTGATAACCTCATATATATATCAGATAAACATAACCTTAAGCTATACCTACCCAATAAAGTAGATAGTGATGCTGCATTTGACAGAACTATATTATTAGGAAATAATTCAGACGTCACTAAAAAAATAGAAATACAGAAAAATATAACAATGGCCCAAACACAGATAGAATTTATAAATACAGCATCGAAGCTCATACCTACCTTCGATGGTAAAATAGAAAATTTAGCAAGTTTTCTGGACGCCATTGATATAGTTAATACTATAAAAGATCAACATGAATCACTTGCAGTATCAATTATAAAAACCAAACTACAGGGGCAGGTTAGAAACCTAATAAGCAATGAAACCAGTATAGCAGAAGTAGTCAATAGGCTGAAAACATCTGTTAAAGGCGAGTCAGTTGAAGTGCTATCAGCAAAATTGATGAACCTTCAACAAAGAAACAAAACTGCGAACCAATATACAAATGAGGTTGAGCAGATGACCAAAGCCTTAGAGCAGGGGTGCCCAGGCCCATTGCTCCCATGGCTCCTTTGTTATTGTAATCGCTCCGAAGCATAGGCAGAGCCAATGCGTATATGTACACGGCTCCCGGCATATGCCAATGCTAATTGCAAAAACAATTTTTCACTTTCGTTTTGTTATCTCTATTCTTCATCTGCATTTGAGCAAGGTAACGGGACTTGCATGTGGTTGTTGTTGGGTCATAAAATTTCATGAACATTTTGTTGTTGCTTTGGCGACGCGCATCCACTTGAAGAAATTCTGTTATGCTTTTAGTTAGTGCATTGTCGACGCGTCATTTGACAAGTAGATATCACGAGGCATTTAAATTTAAATTAAAATGGATCGCTGGACGCAACATTTGTTTGAACGGAATTTTAAATATCAATTTCAAAGTTAAAAATATCATCCATATTCATGTGAATAAATTTTATATTTTCATTGTTATTTCATAATTATAAAATTTACTTATTGTTAATAAGACTGATTGTAAATAAATAAATAAATAAAAAAAAAAAAAGATTCATAATTGTCTTTATTATAAAAATGTATCCCCCGATTTTTTTCAGTGTATCCATTGAAAACAAAAAAAAATTTCTTTACTAGTATTGGTGTTTTCGTTTGAATGTGTTGGAATTTGCTCCGTCATAAGCAGCGTTTTGGGCACCCCTGCCTTAGAGTGTGCCTACATTAGTGATGGTCTTCCACTTAATTTGGCAACTAAATACAGCACGCAACATGCTATCAAAGCCATGACCGCAAATTGCTCTATTGAAAAGGTACAACTCATAATGCAGGCAGGCACATTTAATAATATGAATGAAGCTATCTCGAAATTTGTCAGTAGTTGCACCGATGCTACAGGGAAAAGCGACGCAGTATTGTACTGCCACCATAATAAAGGGTACAGAAACGGTAACTCGATTAGGGGTAATAACCAGGATAGACGCGGAGGCGCCTATCGTGGAAACATGCAGAGAGGCAGACAGGGCTACAGAGGTAACTACACCCAAAATAGCCAGTTTAACAGCAACAACGTTAGAGCAATGGAAGGTCCGGAAGCTCCGGAAAACTCGGAGGAGCCCTTAAGTATTCAAATCTAAATAACTCTACGGTTCACACAGTCAATCTCAACTTATGCATATTAGTTAAATTTAAAAACTACAAAACAAACAACGTACTAGCGTTGTTAATTGATACGGGAGCAGATATTTCACTTTTAAAAGAATCGTCCAATAGTTTTCATGAAACCAATACAGATATAGTAACTAGAATCACAGGAATCGGCGAAGGTTATACCAACTCCGTTGGATTAACTTCCGTTGAACTTTTAACAGGAAAATATATAATACCCCATAAATTCCATTTAGTAGGGGCAAACTTCCCCATACCCTGTGATGGTATAATAGGTAAGGGTTTTATAAAAAAATACAATTGTCAACTCGATTTTAATAAAGATAGGGACTCACTCATAGTACGACCAAATAACTTAAAATTTCCGATAAATATTCCACTTTCACATTCAATTGACAATAACACGACAGTATTACCAGCACGTTCAGAAGTTGTCCGAAGAATTAACATAATAACGTCCGAATCACAAGTACTAATTCCATACCAAGAAATTGAGAGCGGTGTATTTGTCGCAAGTATAATTACACATGCAAAAAACTCATATGTCCGAATACTTAATACCACAGCTTCAAACAAATCAATAGACTTATCCAAAGTTTACTTTGAATCAATCGATAACTACGACATTATCGACACTAAATCCATAGCAAGAAACGAAGAAGTTCTCTCAAAATTAAAAAAAAATTGCCCCGTACAATTTAGGGAAGCATTGCTTAAATTATGCACACCGTATACGGACATATTCGGATTAGAGTCCGAACCGATATCCGTTAATAATTTCTATAAACAGAAGCTGAGATTGAACACAGATGACCCAAGTTACATTAAGAATTATAGAATTCCTCAGTCGCAACAAGAAGAGATAAATAAACAAGTCAATAAGCTCATAGAGGATAAAATAGTGGAACCATCTGTATCTGAATACAATAGTCCACTATTACTAGTCCCAAAGAAATCCCTTCCGGGTTCAGATACGAAGAGATGGCGACTAGTAATTGACTATCGCCAAATAAACAAGAGACTACTGTCCGATAAATTCCCTCTACCTAGAATAGACGATATACTTGACCAACTAGGAAGAGCCAAATACTTTTCATGCTTAGACCTAATGTCGGGTTTCCACCAAATCGAATTAAATGAAGAATCTAGAAATATAACGTCTTTTTCAACGGGCAATGGCTCGTATCGCTTCACGCGGTTACCTTATGGTCTCAAGATAGCGCCAAATTCATTTCAAAGGATGATGACTATAGCTTTCGCAGGTCTAGAACCATCACAGGCGTTCCTATATATGGACGATTTAATTGTAATTGGTTGTTCCGAAAAACACATGATTAAAAACTTAACGAGCGTTTTTGATATGTGCCGGAAGTACAATCTAAAATTACACCCAGAAAAATGTACGTTCTTTATGCATGAAGTAACGTTTCTGGGACACAAATGTACCGATAAGGGAATTTTGCCTGACGACACAAAATTTGATGTCATAAGAAACTATCCAGTTCCTATAGATGCTGATGGTGCGAGACGCTTCGTTGCATTCTGCAATTATTACAGACGTTTTATAAAAAACTTCGCCGACTATTCGCGGCATCTAACAAGACTAAGCAAAAAGAATGTCCCCTTCAAATGGACAGAAGATTGTCAAAAAGCATTCGAACATTTAAAAGAACAATTAATTCAACCCACTCTGTTACAATATCCAGTTTTCAGCAAAGAATTTTGCATTATAACAGATGCCAGTAAACAGGCCTGCGGAGCGGTTCTAACGCAAAACCACAGTGGACTCCAACTACCTGTGGCCTACGCATCAAGATCATTCACAAAAGGAGAAAGTAACAAGAGTACGACAGAACAGGAACTAGCAGCTATCCATTGGGCAATAACCCACTTCAGACCATATATTTATGGCAGACACTTCCGTGTCAAAACGGACCATAGACCTTTAACGTATCTGTTTTCAATGAAAAACCCAAGCTCGAAACTAACGAGAATGAGACTTGACTTGGAGGAATATGAATTCACAGTGGAATATCTTAAGGGCAAAGACAATTATGTAGCGGATGCATTATCTAGAATAACAATCCAAGAACTACAGAACACAAACAGACAAATATTAAAAATCACGACGAGATCTTCAGCTAGGCAGGAGCGTACCTGCGCAGATATCAGTAAATTGCAAGAACCAAAAGAAATTAAAGAGAATAAGCCCAATATCTATCAAGTTGTCAATAATATTGACGCCAGAAAGTACGTTTTACTCAAAATAGACCAGCATAAGTGCTTGTTGAAACGAGGAAACACAATACTCACACGATTTCAAGTGGCAGACCTATATTCTAATGGGAAGTTTGATTTTGATCAATTTTTCCAAAGACTTAACCAAGAAGTCGGAATATATAAAACCAACCATATTAAAATGTCATCCAGTGAACAAATTTTCGAGTTTGTCACTTTATCCAAATTTAAAGAAATGGGCAATAGAAAAACACTTAAATACAAAATTGCGATACTTAATAAGGTGACAAAAATAGATAAAAATGATAAGGTTCAAATAAAAGCAATACTGTCAAAATACCATGACGATCCGTCAGAGGGAGGTCATACGGGAATATCTAGAACCTTAGGAAAAATAAAAAATTTTTATTATTGGCCACAAATGACCCAAACAATTACGAAATATGTAAAATCTTGTTTAAAATGCCAGCAAGCCAAGACACTTAGACATACTAAAACACCCATGACCATTACTACTAGCCCAGCAACCGCATTTGACATAGTTTTAATTGATACAATTGGCCCATTTCCACGATCCGAAAATGGTAATGAGTATGCTGTCACTATAATGTGCGATCTGACTAAGTATTTGGTTACGATACCCACACCAAATAAAAGTGCAAAGACAGTTGCTAAGGCTATTTTTGAAAAGTTTATACTTAAATATGGCCCAATGAAAACGTTTATTACGGACATGGGTACTGAGTATAAAAATCAAATAATTACAGAATTATGCAAGTACATGAAAGTTGAAAACATAACTTCTACTGCACACCATCATCAGACATTAGGTACGATAGAACGTAGTCACAGAACCTTTAACGAATATATCCGTTCATATATTTCTGTAGACAAAACTGATTGGGATGTTTGGATACAATATTTTACCTATTGTTTTAACACGACCCCATCAGCCACTCACGACTATTGCCCATACGAACTTGTTTTTGGTAGATTGCCAAGACAGTTCGTAGATTTCAATAAGTTAGATAAGATTGACCCTATATATAATGTAGACGATTATGTTAAGGAGACTAGGTTTAGATTAGAAATAGCATACAAAAGAGCTAGATCTATGTTAGAAAAGGCTAAAGCCAATAGAAAAGCAAAATATGATGAAAAAGTCAACGATTTTAAAATAACAGTAGGAGACAAAGTGCTACTAAGAAATGAGACAGGCCATAAATTGGACAATAATTATAAAGGGCCATATATAGTGGAAAAAATAGGAATAAATGAAAATATTACTATAAAAAAACAAAAAGAAAAAAAAGAAGTTGTTCATAAAGATAGGTTAAAACCTTTTTTTTACATAAAAAAAAAATAAATAAATAAAACGTTATTTTACAAAAAAAAAACCTAAATGAATAAAACAAAAAAAAAAAAAAACTAATTTCGTATATATAGATATTCGATTCAAAAGATTTATACATACATACATATATAGCTAAAATAAAATAACTCCATTCTACCAATTACGTTATTTTAAAAAAAGGAGGGAGATGTAGTAAGCGGTTATACAGAGTAAGCACTGTACGTGTATATATATATTTATGTTTGAGCGCGGGTGTAAGCAGGCTACATAAGCGCAGCTTCGGCACGCTTAACGTAGCCGAAGCTTATCTAAGCATGCATATAAGATAAGCGATACACAATGTAACTGCTCCGCTGCCGGCGTCTCTGGTAGTGAAGCTGCGCAGCGATATTATATACTTAGGCTAAGCACACTTTTGTCTTGCAAATAAAGCTCATTCTTTAACCGTCGATACGTGAGCATGGATGCTCTGTCTCTTGTAATTATTTCTTTATAATTGACTACATTACTACCATGTCTATCAAAAATCTTCGAAAAATGTCTTCTTACTAAGATCATTCCATACCTGAGAAGACACAACAAAATTCCAGCACATCAATTCGGTTTTCGTGAAAAACATGGCACTATTAAGCAGGTCAACCGTATAACATCAGAAATAAGAACTGCTTTCGTGCACAGAGAATACTGTTCTGCTGTTTTCCTGGATGTCTCCCAAGCATTCGACAGAGTATGGCTAGATGGCCTTATGCATAAAATTAGAATAATGCTTCCACACAACAGCCACAAACTTCTAAAGTCATATCTCTACAACAGGGTTTTTACAGTAAAATGTAATACAACCATGTCAAATAACTGTATCATCGAGGCTGGAGTTCCTCAAGGCAGCGTACTTGGACCAATGTTATATCTTCTTTACACCGCACAGTGGGAGATTTGGCTGCGCTAGCGGCATTTAATTAATAACTTCTAAAGTAAACAAGATATCTTCAATTGTTTTTTTTCCTGAAATAACAATAAATCAAAGTATTTTTTGGTAATAAATTTTTTTTTCATTTTTTTTTATTAATTTTTTTTTTTTAATTTTTGAAAGAAATTTGTTTGAATATTTTTATTTTTTTTAAACATATTTTGTACATTGTTAATATATAAACAACAAAAAATAATAACAATTCATATAAAAATATATAAAAAATTTTAGCTAATAAAATAGGAATTACTTTGCATGAAATATTATTCTGAATTTTCACTATCAGAGTCAGTCAAATCACCTTGAAGATCATTTGTGATAAGTAATTTTTTCACTTGACTATCCAAAATAATGTTTTTGTTTTTTAAAGAATTTGAATTACCACTGGACAATGATGTTATAACAGGATCAGAGGATACCAAAAGGGAATTCATAATATCCTCCATGTTATTTTTTCTTGAAGTTTTTCTAGCGTTTTTTTCTCGAATATTGCGATAATCCTTATTCCTTGCTTCAAGTGCTTCTTCGGACATCATACCAATTGGTAGTGAAAAACTATTTATAATGTCTGCCCCATGAATTAAAATCCTATGTACTGACGAAGGCATATAAAACCAGGGGTATGCAATTACATATATTTCGGCAGTTTGCATATAGCCCGAATGCTTCTGTGTTTATTTCAAAACCACTAGCCATTGCCCGTAATATTACGCTGAACCTGTATATTATGTTATAGTCCACTCCTGTAATTTGTGAAGCTAACATGGGCTCTTGGAAAAATCGCCTTGCCGTGTTTCCATTGTTCGTAGTTCCAGTACCCGCCATTGGTATATCCACTAATTTTTTTTTTTTTTTTGTGAAAATATAAGAATTTTTATTATACTATATTTTATGGTATACTATTACTGTTATGTGTAGTAATTTGCACCATAGTGATGTGTAATATTTCAATTTATATATACAATTGTATATATTTACTCCTAAAGAATAGGGTTTTTACAAATATTA
>JAWNNJ010000258.1:0-86446 GCA_035045125.1 Hypselothyrea guttata
CTTGTCCGACACAGGCAGTGCTGCCAGATTTTTTGGGCCAGAAGTGGCTAAAATTGACGAAAAAAGTGGCTAAAAATGGCTAAATGGTTTTTCAAGTATTTTTAGTTAAAATACGACAAAATTTGATGAATAAGCAAAAAAAAAAGGGTCCTCTTCATACAATTTGAAGGCACTTACACGAGTGAAGTAGTAAAATCTAGTCCCAATTTGGTTAAACGCAGCATTATTAAACCGAAATTTGTGTTCAAAAGTGCAAATGAACGAAATGGCTAAAAGTGGCTAAATTAAACCAAAAAGTGGCTAGATTTGTGGTGATAGTATTTTCGAAAAAAAAAGTGGCTAACCCGATCAAAAAGTGGTTAGATCTAGCCACAAAGTGGCTAAATTGGCAGCCCTGGACACAGGCACTCGAAGTTCTGTTAGAACTAACCCCATTACACATAGCTATTAGCCTTCAGCAGCGCACAACCCTACTAAGACTGACAGCTATGACACAAGATGGGGATAACTTTATCAGCGGCAGGGATGCCGATAAAATTGCTGAAGAACTTCCCCTGACGGCACTTTCCAGGGATGTAATGACTGCAAAATACGTGTTCGACCGACACTTTGACGTACACGTATGCAATAAAAAGGAGTGGACAACATTGGAGGAGAACCACCCTATGACGAAGCACACCATACAATGGTACACTGACGGGTCCCTAACTAACCAAGGCTCTGGCCTCGGAGTGACTGGCCCACAAGTCAGATACCATGAATCCCTGGGCCAACACACAAGCATCTTCCAAGCTGAAGTATGCGCCCTAGAAAGGTGTGCTGACATAAACCTGGAACGCGGCTATCGAAGAAGAGACATCTCCATCCTCTTAGATAGTCAAGCAGCTATTAAAGCAGTAAGCAACTGCACCATTACCTCCAGGCTAGTGATGGAGGTAAGATCAAAATTAGACACGCTGGGAAAGGTCAACAAACTCTCTCTACGATGGATCCCTGGACACGCAAATATACCAGGGAACAAGCTGGCGGATGAGCTGGCTAGGAAAGGTGCAAGTCAGGACCTGATGGGACCAGAACCGTTCTGTGGGGTGGGCCGTCATCTGATACATGACCTGCTCCGCTCGGAAGAGAGACACAGAAGGAATCAATGCTGGCAGAGCTCTACGGGAGCAAGAAAAGCAAAAGAGCTTTTAGGAACATATAACCTGAAACGGTTCCAGCAATGCATACAACTGGGCAAGAATTCGCTCAGAGTCCTCACAGGACTACTGACGGGTAGGCTTAAAGACCACCTAACAAAGATAGGTATCGCAAATAACAATACATGTAGATTCTGCTAAGAGGACAGATGCGAACCCGGAGTTCGAGCTTAGGTTACAGGGTATTTTTATGTAATTGTGCATCTTTCGTAGTAAGTTCATATTGTACTCTAATATGATAATTAAACGTGAAGTTTACCGTGTAAACTAAGTAAATGGGAGGTGCATTTCAGTGCACCAAATTTTATTTATTTAAAAAAATAAAAATAAAAATAAAAATATATGGAAAAAATATATGGACGGGGCAGATCAGTGGGACAGAGGCTACAGTCGGACGTAACCGACAGTAGGAGACCCTTTACATTGTCTATCACACAAACACAATCAGCGGCACACGCACGAAACTACGCGCATATGCATGGCACACCATCCCCCATTTGCCTAGTGTGGCAAATTGTCCGTTCCACATTTTCGTTTCTTATCCGATCGGAACGAAATTCACAGGGTCAATAGACAATGCCATAAACTAGTCACATAGCAAATTAAAAATCAATAGCTTTAAAACTGTGGCTACAGTAGCTTTTTGCGGTTTGCGTCGGAAAATCCAAAATCTAAAATAAACTGCTTACTGAATAGGAGAACCTAAATCCCAAATATGGTGTCTCTAGCTCTTATAGTTGCTGAGATCTAGGTGTTCATACAGACGGACAGACGGACGGACATGGCTATATCGACTCGGCTTGTCGTCCTGATCAAGAATATATATATTTTATGGGGCGTGGCACGCCTCCTTCTGGGTGTTACACACATTTCCTTTTTGCACTAAGTTAATAGACCATTTTTACTTTTTTAAAGTAAAGGGTCTAAAAATGTTAAAAATATAATTTTTAAGATCTTTTAATTTTTTGGCCGCGGTGGACCTTTCTGTGGAAATGCCCATATATAGTGTACTGTTTTGCGCAGTGCAATCATTTATGGCCCACTTAATTCAATACTAACCCCACCTAAATGAGTGTAGAGCCAGAGTAGGAATTTCAATGGCAACAACTGCTCTTTTATCTACGTGAACGAACAAATTATGAAAATAAAAGCTGATAACAAACGAAAATAAACTTTAAATTATATGTGGTCTATAGATAAAAAGTATGTGATTAGTTGAATGCGAAGACTAAGGGAATACCCTACTGATAAATAAAGCACTAAGTAAAGAGCGTATAACAGAACCGTATAAGCGACAGTACAACAGATCCGCTTCTGTTCGAAAACAAAACTTCATTTATTGTTATACTCGCATCATTGTTGCAACCTACACGTTGAACTTGATCACACTCTAGACTCGGGCTGAAACTGAGACTTAGACTGAGACAGAGACTCAACTGACATGGAGCTGCGGATGCTTAATGTTTTTTGTTTTTGTTTTTGTTTTTTTGCAATAACCTCAGTTGAACGCCCACAGGGGGCGCATTTAAGCCGGAGCAAAGCGAAGTCCATAAGCAGCCATAGCTGTAGATGTAGACTCGACAAGTGTAGAGTACACACTCTGCAGTCTACACGCTCTCCAGAGCTGAGCAGGTTAAACGGTTTTGTTTTTTCAGAGCGTAGCGTAAATATGTATTTGCAGTTCTCAATTACCCTCAGTCGAACAGCGCGTTTTGGTAATGAACGTAACAGATTCGCGTTTCGCATTAGATCACGATTTCCGGGCGAATCGAATATTTGTGATAAATCGTACTATAAACTTACACAAATACAGATAAATACCTATATTATATGTATAGTATTTTAGTGTTACCAATTACTCATAACAATAGGAAATAGAAGTGAGAAGGCAGCATGCACAACATGTGGATCATATTCATGATTGTGGGCCTCATTGTGCTCTGCCTGCTGGTTCTCTTGGTTGTAGCTGCGCGTTATCAGCGCGACTACTGGCGGTATCTGGATATACCCCACGAGAGACCCAAGAAACTGTGGCCCATAATCAAGCAGCTGGTCACCCAGACCCTCAGCACAGAAGCCATGAAGTGTGCCCACTACACGGCGCTTTACAACAAGTTCAAGGGCAGCGGACCCTTTTGCGGGTTCTATGCGCTGCTACAGCCCCGTGCTCTGATACTCGATCGGGAACTAATACGCCAGATAATGGTAAAGGACTTTTCGAATTTTAATGATCGTGGCATATACTGCAATCAGAAATCGGATCCGTTGTCTGGCGATCTGTACGGGCTGCGTGGCAACAGCTGGAAGGAGATGCGACAGAAACTGGATCCGAGTTTCGAACGTGAACGCATGGCCTGGCTATACGGTAGCCTCTACGACGAGGCCGAACAGTTGCTACTGGTGGTTAGTAGCACATTGATGAAGCAACAACACTCCACATTACACATTCAAAAGCTGACTCGACGCTATGTCATCTCCGCCCTCGCCAGCTGTGTCTTTGGGCTCAATGCGGAGTTGCGTCAGAAGCATTCGCTGGAGGAGTTCGAGCAGATGACTGAGCTGGTACTGAGCACGCGCAAGCATGGATACCTTATGAACCTGTTGATGATACGTTTTCCCAACTTTTGCCGCAAATTCAGAATGCGCCTGACTCCCAAAAAGGCGGAGGTCTACTTCCTAACGCTTCTCGACGAGATTGTGCGGCAACGCGAGAGCTCAGGTGTGAGGCAACAGGACTACTTGCAGCTGCTGCTAGATATCAAGGCGCTGGAGCTTACCACACATGAGTATGAGGCGGACAAAGAGCTCAATCTGCATCTGCAGCATGAGCTGGCCGCCCATGCGTTCGTCTTCCTCAAGGCGGGCTACGAGCAGACAGCCAACACCTTGTCCTACGTCTTGTACGAGCTGGCCCTAAACACTGAGGTGCAGCGACAGGTGCGGCAAGAGCTCAAGAAATCTCTGGAAAAGCATGACAATAATATGAGCTACGAGTGCGTGCAATCCCTCAACCTAATGGGTCACGTCATACTCGAAACCCTGCGAATGCATCCTGTTACACCCTACATAATGCGGCGTGTTCTTAACGACTTTGTAGTGCCAAATCACCTTAAATACACCCTGGTCAAGGAGCTTTTTTTGATCATTCCCTCGCATGCCATTCACAACGATGCCGAGTATTATCCGGAACCGGAGAAATTCAAACCCGAACGTTGGGGCAGTGCTAGGGATTCTCTGCAAGAGCAGACCACTTGGTTTGGGTTCGGTGCCGGAGTTCGCAACTGCATCGGTATACAGTTTGCCCAGCTCCAGTTGCGCTTGACTCTGGCTCTTCTCCTGCTCGAGTTCGAGTTTACGCTTAATTCAAAGCGACCTTTGGTCAGCTTAGACGATGGCATTGCGCTTCAGCTAACACCTCTTGGTGTCGTCGAGCCCGGCATGGAGGAGCGGGCGGTCTAATGACGGAGCATACCATGATAATTCATCCTGCGAAAGGTTTATTAAGTTAACTAAAAGAATTTAAAATGTGAATGTTTATGGAATTTAGATTAGGTAAAAATAGTAGAATATAACAAAGGTGAATACCAAAAATACTTTAAATGCAAAACGGCAATTAAATAATGATTCACTTTGATTTATTGGCACTAATGAAGTGTTGTAAATTTTTAAATCAAAATGATAGTACTTGTTTTAGGTTTTAAGAACTGAATAGAGTTTATTTTACTTTTATAGGACCATTTTTCAAAGAAACAATATACAGCATGTGCAGTTTCCGATTTATAATTAACAGTATTTATTTAAACTTTCATGACAATATGAAATACAAGCATTTTAAGATGATTTAGTTATCTCAATCGTAATTATGTTTTAATGGATTTCCATCTTCAGAATAGTTCACGTTAAACACTTTTGTTGGCTGTTGAAGATTGAATACAAGTATAACAGTTCAAAAACACACACACAAACAGAAATAGATATAGTAGATAATTGTAAACTTTTTCGTTTAATTTGTATTTATTGAAAAACCTTTTGTAAATTTTATGTGTAATTACTACATATTCATAAATGAATAAACTAATAATTAATTAATTACATTAGGCCGTCTATTAGTGTTCTTTGTTTTTTTAGTTTAATAAAACGCCTATTTAATAAATTATTTGTCAACAAACTTTATTGCATATTTACTGTTTTGTGTAAGTTGCTCTGCAAAAATAATGAAATATATTGTAAATTTGTATATTAAGTTGTTGATTTGTTTGCATTTTTGTTGCGTTTGCGAATGCACTTCGCTTTGTTAATTATTTAATTATGTCGTTTTTTGCATTGTCGTTGCTGATATGATGTCTATATGTAATTTATTTCATTATAGTATGGCTGCCACTTTTGTAGCCCTGTTTACTGTGTTTATACTTAGTATTTGTTACACGTACTTTAAATAAATGTATTATAAATATTAAGTAGGGTTTTGTATTTCATTATAGTACCTCAATTAATGTTAATTGATAAGCTTAAAATATAGGTTATGCACAAGTTTCGATAGTGTGTGACTAATTTGTAGAACTTAATATTATTGCTTGAATAAATAAAAAGGCTTATTCAAATTAAACATAAATTGGCCGTTTTTGAGCGCAGTTTACTGTTTGTTAATTGTTTCTGAAGAATATTCTAACAATTGTTTGTCGACTTGATATGGAATGCTTTACTACGTTTCGTTCCTTCTAGGCAGCGCTACTGAAATGCTAATATTCAATTGTTACAATTCTAACATATTTTGTTCGACATTTTGGCCGCTAATACAAAATGGCTGACTTATGTTCCTCACTTGTTTGAGGGCTTGGGTCTTGCGGGTAGGGGAAGAGACTTGCGAACGGGATCACCCCGATTGGGTAGCTTGCTCCTCAGCATCTGCTCGTGCACGTAGAGCAGCAGACCCACATCCCGATGACCGGCCTGCCAGGCGATTTTAAACGCCGTGCTGCCATCCTGCAAACAAATAGTTTAAGCATTAGTCACCACTCTATCTATTGCTGTTGATATTACGGTTTTACTCACCACATCCTGAACGAGCGAATCGCAGTCTTGTTGTGATAGCAAATGCTTCACAATGTCCACACGCCCATGCTCAGCGGCGCACATCAGCGCCGTGCTTCCATCCTCATCCTGGATGTTTATGTCTGCTCCAGCGTCAAGGAGCATGGCGACCATGTCGCAATTACCATGCGACACAGCTAGCATCAGCGCTGTTTGGCAATGCTGTGGAGGGATTACAGAGGGTGGAAAGCGTGGAGAAGCAAGTTGTCGATAGGAGTTAGTACGGCTAGTTTAGTGGATAGATTATAGATGCAAAATCGAGATGATCGATAGTAGGTAGCTGTCGAAAGAATCGATAAGATCCTTGCGTTCTCGATATGGACAGCATTGCAAATAAATTTTATTTTTATTTTAAACATTTAAGAACTTAAACAAAATTATATGTTTGAAAAGATTACTCTGTTTTTGTTCAACAATGCAAATAGTGAAAAGATTAAAATCCTTTTTCGTATGAAATCAAATTACTTTGCATATTGGATAATGTGGGAGTTGGGTCAATTGCTTTTTATACTACCAACTATACTTTACCTACCTTCTTGGCTCGTATGTTGACATCGGCCATCTGAAAGAGTCGCTCCACGACCGTTCGATGCGCCGCATGCTTCAGTTTGGCCAACGATACGAGCATGACGCTTGTGTATCCGGCGTTATTCATTTGGTTTACATTGCAAACCTTGGAATCCAGCAGTATGGATACAACGTCGAAGTTGCCATGTGACACTGCGTAGTGCATAGCTGTGTTGCCCTGCAAGAGAAGGAGTGCCGTTTAGGCAAGGATCATGCCACAGATCTGAGGCAACTACTCACATTGGTATCGGACTGATTCACACAGTATTCCAGCAGTGGCACCGACAGCGACTCAAAGTAGTCCAGATAGTCCTCAACCTCGTGCGGATTCGAGTTGGCTGTGCTGGATATGCGGAACCAGTGCTCACCAATAGTCGCCTTGGCTGTCTTCAAGCTGAATGAAGAAAACGGCTTGGAGCCCAGTTTCTTCATGAGGGAATCATTGATGGTTTTCAGTGCCTCCTTGAGCTCCTTGGGCAGCTCCGTTCTGCAAGCATACAATTGTTGAGAAGCACGAATACATTGAAATATCAACTCACTTCAGCCTGGGCTCCGTTGGTGCCTGCGCCAATTGATGCAACTGTGCTTTGGTGGGTGGTCGCTCATCCTTCTCCAGCTTCACATCCTCTGGCTGTGACTCTGGCTTGCGTTCTATAACCGTTACCTGCGAGTCCTCACTCTGACTAGATTTAAGCGGTGTGCTGGACTTTTTGCGTGCCCCTTGCGAGATTTCCCGCTCCACATTGGAGTCACTGGACATAGTGAGTGCCTGCTCCGGCGAGCCGGACTTTGTGCTGCTCGTTGTGGCCGAGGAGCTCATCAAGGGAGCTGGCGAGGCATCGCGTGACCAGCTGATGCTCACACGTTTCTCTTCACGTACAATCAAGTCATCGTCTCCAAGTAGGGTAAAGTCCAGATCCTGCGACGAGCTGAGTTCTTTGCTGGAAGGCTGTTTGATGAAGTTTTGTGACTCGGACGCAGTGTCAAGTACCACAGCAGGCGGCTTTTCCTGCAGAGAGCTGTAAGGAAATTAGCGTAGAGTTAACAGAACCTTTGTAAATTGGAAAAAACGCACGTTATTAGCAGCGCTGAGCAACCGCTGACCACTAGTGGGTAGCAGGTGAAGCTGCTCAGGCCGGAAAACATCGAAAACACCATTGGCAAAACGAAAACCCAAAACAAAATAACAAAAAAGGCGACAAAGGAAGCGACAGGCACAAAGCCAAAACGAAAACTGAGCCTGAAGGTCAATGCGACCCGGTCGACGGCATTCGTTTTCGTTTTCATTTTCAATTTTGAGTACGAGGGCAGCCACAATGCGCATGGCGCACAAACGTCATGGTTCGTGTCTGGGCTAAAAGCACGCTCGGAGCTTTCAGTTGCTTTAAGTTCAAGAATATCGAGAGTGCAAAGTTCGCCTGCGACTTATACCTACCTACTACTTAACCTACATACCGAAAATGGTGTCTATAGCTCTTGTAGTTGCTGAGATCTAGGTGTTCATACGGACAACAGACAGACAGACCGACAGACGGACAGACGGACATGGCTATATCGACTCAGCTCGTCGACCTGAGTCAGAATATATATACTTTGTGTGGTCTACCAGGCTTCCTTTTGGGTGTTACACACAGCTGTCATTTGCACTAAATTAATTTTTTTAGAAATTAAAGTTACCTTACGAAACTTAAAGTACCAGTGTTTGAATGCAAAAATTTTTGGCTCTTTATGAAATAACGTAAATCTGCATTTGTTTCAGATACAGGATTTGTTGATTTTCGGAACGAAAGCCAATTAAAATCTTTTGAAACTTTACCTTTTGATCATTTTAGAATTTGAGACCATCCAAGAACCTTTCTTGATATCTCTTTTAGTATCTATGCAAAGTGTTTTTTTAACGTTTTATTCTTATTTTTTTGAAAATCTGTTTTTTTTACCTTAGACGAGTTTTTCTCTCCGCCTTGGGGCTCTTTGTAGGCGAGGGGGTTTTCGTCGCGGTAGGGAGCGTGTAGGTGTTCTGCCGCTGGAACTCCTTACGCACTGGACTGGGACTAGTGAGGTGTCTGGGGCGTGGTATGCGCGAATCCGCCGAAGCAGAGCGTCGCATGGGAGGGGTGGGCGTGGCTGGGGGCACGACGGATTCGGTAACTTGCTTCTTGGAGAAGTCCTTGGCCAGCACTTGAATGGCCTCCTTGCAAGAATCACAGTAGTTATCCGCACATGCGATAGAGATGTGTGGTTTGACAATGTCGCCGCAGCCAACGTCTCGCTTATGCACCTGATCCGTGTTACAGGCGGAGTGAACTGTTCTCAGTTTCTGCTTTTGCACGGGCTCGGGTTTGTGTTCAGGGTCCGTATTGCTGCCCTTATGGGAGGTAGATGGCTTCGTCCATGGGGCCATCAGTTGCTCGGACTTCGTTGCACTGCGCGTGAGACATACTAATCCGGACGTATCAGTTTGGCGACTCTTTGACTCCACGCGCAGGCACTGTGTGGCCGCCTGTTGCTGCTGTGGCGCCACCTGGGCACCTGTGGAGCGCATGGTGGCCGCTGTCGTTTGACTGGAGGCACTGTGCACCGTGGCTGGAGGCGTCTGGCAGCCTATGGTCTTCCGCTTAATTGCCAGCTGCTCATGCTCACCCAGGCTAAAGGTGCTGCTGCGTCCCGGCAGTTGTTTCTGTGGCTTCTCCGGCTTTTCCAATGGCTCGTCAGTGCCACAACTGGCGTGGCGCTTGCTGGCAGCACACTTCTCGCAGAGCACGTCCGTGACACGGTGCTCGGAGCTGCCAACACTGCGCGTGTCCGGCTTACAGCTGGTGAAGTTCTCTCGGGTCATGGGCTTGGCAGTGGTGCTCACATTGTGCTTCAGCACTCCCCGCTCCGGCGTTGTCTGCATGCCCATCTCCCGCTGCTCCCGCTGCTCTCGCTGTGGCACATACATCTGCGTGCCCACTGAGATGAGCTGCCTCAAGCGCTGCCTCTGGCAGTCGGCTAGCGCCACTTCAATCTTCTGCTTCAGCTCAAGCTGCGAGTAGATGGCCTCCGTCTGTTGTGTGCCCACGTGGCGTGTGCTCAGCTGCTGGCCCACGCCAACATCCCGAGTGCTGGTCACTTTCCCTGCCGCCTGTGTGGCCACATCCCGGCGTATGACGCTGGGAGAGACGGACGAACTGCTGCGCATACGCGATCCCAGACTTTCCAGAGATACCGGACTGATGCGCTGCGGCGTAAACTGCACCGGAGAGTTGGAACTCTTTGCTCCACCAGGACTTGGGGGTGAAGGCGTCTGCCTGGATCCGCGCAGTAGTTCGTCATTGCGCCGCAGCAAGCGCTGTTTCTCGGCGCGCAATGAATTCAGCTCCAACTGAATATGATAATGATTTAAAATTATAAGTGATTTACAAATAAATTTACAAATAAATTTAAATTTAAAGGTAAATAAATAAACTAAGCTGAATGTGAATCTAGATAGTACTATATTAACTTACATATAGCGATTAATTCAATTTCAAATCATTGTAATTAAATTAGGTTCAGTGAATATGCAACATGTTAAAAGTGATGTGTGCTTTTAGCGTAAGGAATTTAAACGTGTTCAATAAATAAATTATCAAATGTATTATAAATAAACAAAAGCTTTCAAAATATTTCCAGACTAAAAATAAAGTTAATGCTTAGCTAGATATTCATTGAAAAAGGAAGAATAGGAAGAGATATAAACAACTATGTTAATTTAATGCTTTTCGATCGGTACAATTTTCCTAAAATATTTTATTTTTATTTTGGTTAAGTAATATAAATCATATTTATTATCTAGCATGATTCGGTTATCTTTACAAATCGGTTGTGGCATTCTCAAGAAAACGCCAAAATAGCAATAAACTCTCAAACATATTACAAAACGGAAACAAAATTTCACATATCTAAATTAATGAGCACATTCTATGTGATTGTTTATAACAGAATTTCCAGAAATTATCGAAATGTTTTTTAAGGGATACGCCAAGGGTTTCCTCTGCACTCACCTCCATGTCTGGAATGACCTTGACCTGCTCCTCCAAATCT
The DNA here is from genome assembly GCA_035045125.1 of Hypselothyrea guttata. Classification (NCBI taxonomy): domain Eukaryota; kingdom Metazoa; phylum Arthropoda; class Insecta; order Diptera; family Drosophilidae; genus Hypselothyrea; species Hypselothyrea guttata. The sequence goes on from JAWNNJ010000258.1 coordinate 10,923, forward strand.
TTCAAGCGCTTTAAGCTCAATGCCATCTGCTCCCGTATCTGGCACAATGCCTGAGCATCAGCCGTAGTCTGTCCTGTTTCCGAGCTGGCTGGCGACTGCATGGAGGGACTGCCAGTGACATGTCCATTTGTTTGCTCTGTTTTGGGCATAGGCGACGTCAGATGATGACGACGTGGTGGTGGTGGTGGCGGAGCAGCCTTTGGCTGCTCCAGTTGCTCCACCGGCGACTTGGCGTTGGCTGCCACCGTGGCCTGCACATAGCTCTCGTATTGCACCTCGGCGGGACTTGGGCGCTGCTGCAGGGGAAGGGTATTCGAGCGCTGGAACAAACGAGGAGAGCGATTGCCCGCCATGCAGGAGTCTAGGAATGCAGAGAGGAATTCAATATAGGAGTATTAAGTATAAAGCTTAGGTTATTTATATGACGGTAGATGTGGTTACTTGCTCTATCAAATGTCTGGCGCAAAACGATTTTTATTTGCAGACCTGCCATAAGCGCAAGCATTTAACTACTGAAAACTTCCCGTTTGATATTCGATTCAATTTTTGCTGATAATAATATTATGATAATATATGTATGCATGTTCGATATCTAACAATTGGTAGAAACTGTGCCAATGACAATACATATGTACAAAACAGAGAAACGACAAAAGCCGACTTGGCTTTCTCAGTCAGTCCTTCGCCTCCGTCGAAAGAGCGCTGATAATGTGATTATTATCATTATTCAATGTTGATTTTGCTATATATACTTATAATCGTACATATGTACATATGTATAAATATAAATGACAATAATTTATACAAGATGAAATTTCTGCGGGCATTATTGGCATTATGCGTATTCCCTGATTTTTAGATTTTAACCAAGCGAAAAACTCTTTCAAACAGAAAATTTTATGGCAGTCCCAGTTTTTATACCGTGGGTAGAAAAAGGTTAAATTATTTCGGGTAAATTTATGTAACAAACAGAGGGAGGCGTGGCCAACTCCAAAGGGAATATTTATTTTTTAAAGAAAGATCAAAAATGCAAATATATAACCGTAACACACTAATCACAATAAATGCAAAATTAGCCAATTGCTCATTAAAATAAAGACTTACTTATTTAGATTTTTATGGTTATTTCGCTAATATAATAATATAAAAAAATTTCTAATAAAGATCAACAATTTAAAAAACAAAATAAATGGAAATTGTAAAACCAAATAAGAGAAGAAAAACAAAACCAGTAAGAATGGAGCACATTGGTCGGAAGGCTAGAGTCGGACGTATCCGATAGTATTTGAATAATATTTATTTATTGCTATATATTTAAAATTACCATGTTTTTAACGATTTTTATCCCTGTACCCATCGAAAAATAAGAAAAACAGAGCTAATAACTTTGTCCGAATGTATGTAAGAGGCAGAAGAAGGCGTGGCACACCCCTCAAACTATATATATTCTTGATCAGGGTGACAAGCTGAGTCGATTTAGCCCTGTCTGTCTGTCTGTCTGGATGAACGCTAAGATTTCCTAAACGTTAAAAGCTATAGCTGCCATTTTTGGCATGAAGATAGGTGTACACAATACGCAGATCAAGTTTATTTCAAATCTTGAATGCCACGCCCCTGCCGCCTATGATGAATGAAATAAAGAACATTCGACAATTTAAGAGACACAAATCAATTTACATAAATTCTGTTTTCGGTAGTTGGTAGGTCTATACTATATGCAGATAAGGCTTTTTTCACATTTTGGATGCCACGCCCCCTTTACGCCCTAATCGATTAAAACCAAATAACAGGCGTAATATTGCACATAGAAAGTTGGTAAATTATACTCTACTATAATGTTTACCTATCGTGAAAAGTGCATTGAAATCGGTCAATTAACACTGGAGATATGAACAAAACAATATTGCAGGCGTTGCTCGCCCTCTGGCAGCACGGCCCATTAAAGCATGGCATACACAGAAAATTAAGATGAGGTAGCATTTCTTTATATAACAGTTTTATAACATTATGTTTACAATATAGGGTACAGGGAATTCTACAGTCGGGCGCGTCCGACTGACCTGTTGCGCACATTCTAGTTGCCAATAAAATTAATATTTTATTTTAAACATAAAATTTAGAAATCAAAATAAGTTGATTTTCTAAAATTAATGTAAATGATTTTTAAGTTGAAGAAAAGGGTTGTGATAATTCACAATGGTTGGAGTCTTGTTTTCTTGCTGATTAAAAATTTCCTGGTGAAAATAAAAGTCTAAAATCATTTCGTTTGGACGAGTTTTTTCAGCGACACTGTGTGTCGAAAGTCGTTACTCATCGCCTTGCGTATATTTGTGTTCTCCTCTTTTTTAAATGACGCTCTATTCGGTACTGCGCGTATTATTTTTTTATTTCTGTATTATCTCGCTGTGCACTGAACTTTTCGGCAATGTGTAAAATAAAGAGACAATAAATAGAAACAAATGCAGAAGAATAGATTTTCTGTTTTTATTTTGGTTCACTGTTCGGCTATGACACAGGTGCCAAATTGGCTCAGCTGTCGCAAAAGATGGTCAAGGCGAAATCTTAGGGGCAATCGAGGGGCGGCAAAGCCGCAGCGTGTCGCGTGTTCGGTAGCATTGACCGACCGGGCTATGCATAATTAAACAGTTTTAATGGGCTAGAAAATTGGCAAAAATGAAAATAGTATACAGTTTGGATGATGTTATTTAGCTGATTGAACCTACAGTCATGCCACCAGCTCTTCGCTGGACTCTGCCTGGTCTCCGCCTTAAAATTCATCTTTCGAGTATGCTCCTTGCGCCGTCGCAGCGGCAAAGTGTCATTGGCTGTGGCAAACATTATCGTTGTTTATTGATTTTCAGTTGGTTAATATTAGCAAAGTTAATGGCACAGTTCGGCTTAGTAATTAACAGCAAACTGAGCGCAGTTCAAGGCATCAGAATGAATACATTGCACTTTGGTACACAATTAAGCATTTCGTTTTTGTTACTTTTTTGTGTTTTGTGTGAGTTTTGTGTTAATTAAAGTGCGCTATGGTGTGAGTAATAAGCAATATGAATTCGATTTCATTCGCAAAAGTTTAATGCGAACAACGTCACGCCTTATCATTCATTATGCACACTCGAAACTCACACTGCCCCAAGTCATGTTTGATACGCTTGAAAATTGTGAATGTTGGCATTGGACGCAGATACAATAAATATATACATACATATGTGTATCTATGTATGTATATGGTAAGGCTGTTTGATGATTTTCCGATTTATGGTATATCTCTGATTTTGTTGTAAAGTATATATTTATGTAGTTCAGTCAACATCATTTCGTATATCGTTGTTCCGCATTGATTTATTTATAATATTCACTGCTCGAGCCACGCGTGTTCACATTCGTTAAACATTCGTTAAGTTTCAGATCAGTTTTACCACTGGTATCTTCTCTGTAGTTACTTCCGATACTGAGTTTTTCAGTTTAGTTCAGTTAGTGTAAATATGATTGCCATATTCTTGCTGATTTATTTTGTTGTTATTATTCGTTTGGGTTAGTAAATTTCGCCGCTAAACACATTTTATGCTGTTCGTTCGAAAGTCGCCGACAAACTGCGCTGAGATTTCGAGCAACTCAGGCGACAAAATATACAAATAAAAATAAAAATCATTCAGCAGCAGCTATTTTGTTATTATTTAACAGCTCTTGTGCAAAAGCAGCACAGCACAGCACAGCACAACAACATTTGTTATGTATTACTAACAAAAACGAAACAACAACCCAGCCACACTCACAGTATTGGGAGAGCTCCCCACTGTGCCATGGCGATAAGGTCGACGCTGCTCTCAGCAAATACGAATTAAACAATCTGAGAGGCAGTAACAACAACAACAACAACAACAACAACAGGAGAACTAGACAACACTTTGCAGATAAGCTAAATGCACATTATTAAATGATAATGTCCATGATTACTATTACGCGCACAAACCTAACAACACTTTTGTAATACACAATTTTGTCCCATCATGAACTTGGTTGGAAACATCTCAAGGTATATCTTCTCTTCAACGGATCTGTTAATTTTACAAGTAAACATTGTGCTCTTTTATCTTATTGTTACTTATTTGCCTTTGAATTTGCAGATATGCTGTGTTGCAATTGTTGTCTATGTTGAATCTGAATGGGCAATTCTATTCGACGCCCCAAATTTATGTATATTTGTTATACTGTTATACAATTTCATATCCCTATCAGTTGTTTGTGGTACAATGTCGATTATAATGCTTTAATGTCTTATTTGAGTTGATGTTTATGGCAATTTATTCATTACAATCGGTAATATTGCCTAATATTATACTTGTATATTACTCATTCAAAAGTAGCACAGGCTATCAAACTATTGTTTTTAGGACTACTACTACTATCTATTGATTTGTGGAAATTTGAAAAATATGTAAAACAATTGCACAAATTACCAGTATTCATTTCAATACTCTGTACCCACTCGAAATCGATAAAACATTAGTACAAATGTATGAATCAGGCGGAGGTGGACATGGCAGATTCCATAAAGTATATCGAGCCCTTCCCGCGAAAAAAACGTAACCAACAAAAGCAAATTTTACAGGAGAATGTTTTTTCGCGAGAACGCGTCTGAAATTCGCAGCAAATCTGGCGCTTGCGATATAATTGACAGGCTGATATCTCAGTAAATACGCAAGATAAAATTATGAAATTTTTTGTGTAGATGAGTTGGGTGATTATGAACATAATTGCATCAAAAACCGAAAATCGAAAAAATGTTGGTTACGTCTTTTTCGCGGGAAGGGCTCGATATATTCTTAATAGATGAGCAGAATGAACTTAACTTTTACTGTCTGTATGTCCTCGTGTCTGTATGAACACAGAGATCTCGGAAACTATTAGAGCTAGAGTAGCAATTATCAGAAGAAAGATAGATATGCATAGTGTACAGAACACGTTTATTTATTTCTTCTTTACGAATTAATGGGTAAAAAACGAATAACCAGCTTAACATTGATCATAGAAAGTTGTTATTCAGAATATATACTCTCTAGAATCATATTTATCTATCCTGAAAAGAGCAATGAAATCGTTTATAAACATAGAAGTTATGATAAACACCATAATACAAACAACAAAGTAAAAAGTAACATTTCTGCAGCGATTCGTAAGATGTTTTGTTAAAAATATATATTTAGAAAAAAGTATAATAAAGGCAAGTGCTTTGTTTAATTAAATTATATATCTAATCTGTGCGCTCAATTTACATCTTACGATAAACATTTTAATTTGTTTCTCATTGTTCCTACAATAGGTGCTTGTCTAGTCTTGCTTTTAGGCCCCAAGGTTACCAAAAATTATCTATCCGTGCACACGCATTTGGCATTAGACAATTGTTGCGTTGAGGTCTGGGGCTTGTGTATTTCATTAATCATTGTCTGGTCTACGAGGGTTTATTCCTTGACCAGCTGAAACGACGAAAGGCGACAGTTTGATTTGTATATTTGGTTGGGTTTCTTGCATTGCTTTTTGTACACTTTATGGCAAATTTATGGCATAAACAAACAGAGGAAAAAACGGGCAACAACTTCAACATTTGCATGCAAATTGAGCGCCAAATGCGCATTTCAAATTTGATTTAAGATACCAACGGCTCCAATTGCCTTGAAGTTGCCAGTCACGCCGCTTGTAAGATCCAATTGGGATTTCAAATGCCAAAGCAGCAAAACGATTTTATCTCTGCATCTGCATACAGATCGGCGTGAAGTATATGTATCTGCATCAGTATCTGCATCTGTATGTGGATGTGTGTTTGCTGCACTCTCTGTTTTGCCTCGAAAGCCTAATGGGATCTGATTGGGCTAAAGCTTATTTCTTTTTATTAGTTTGTACATAAAATTGAGTTATGTGTTGGAATTGCGGCTCTATGGACTGGCAGTTTTTGAAGTAATATTTAAACATTTCTTTGATCTCACAATTTTGTTATTGACTTGACAACTCTTTGCGTAACGTTGGCCAATTCACAGTGGGTGAAATAAATAAAATTGCATGTAAAATTCTGGACCAGACATATAATTGAGTTCGACTCAATATGTTCTGATCAACCCACGTAATTTTTACGCAATACAATTGTACAAACTGTACTGTACTGCCCTAATTCTGCCCCTGATTAATGTGGAATTAAATAATATAACTTGGAACTATTTAACATTAATAAAATAGAAAATATTTTTGAAGATGCCTAAAAGTTTTTTTTTATTAACTCTACAGTTATGGATTAGTTAAAACAATTAACACGGCAGAGACAAAGAATTTATTTTTTATCAAAATCTGAATGGTGGTAGACTCTGCATTTAAGAAGTTTTAAATTTTTAAATACATATGTCAATAAAGTACAAAAATCAAAGCAAATGTTGAGACTGAATGCAATTGTTATCAACCAATACCATACATTTCTAATTACATTTCAAATCTCTCTGTTTTATTTCGAAACTGTGCACTTTTTCCCACTGTGCAGCATTTCAACAACTTGCAGCACTTGTGCAAAATTTTTCACACATTCGTGCGTAAAAGTGTCACATGTGCCTCGGCGTCGCTAATTGCTGGGAAGCTGAAGTAAAAGTAAAAGCAAAATGAATACGAAAACGAAACGTAACGAATCGAATAGAAAAGCAAAACTATCTGTCAGATACGAAAATGAAGTCGACGTCGACGTCGTCTGGCAACTATGAATCATAGCTAGAATGTAGTCATCATCAGCTCATCACAGTTGCAGACCGAACCCGTAGAATATTTCCTAGTCTATTTTTATGAGGCATCGAAGTGAATGCCAGATTCACTCACCTGCAACATCAAAGTAGCGATCCCATGTACTGCTGCCCAGTCGACGGCTCCTGGCTTCCTTTGAGTCAGTGCAGCTGCTGTGGCCATTGTTGAGGCTCAGGCTCAGACTGAGGCTATTGTTGTTGCGATCCATCGATAGGTTGCGCCCATTGCCGATGGTGTATCCGCTTGCCTTGCGCCGTTTCGCCGAAGCACGTTCCAATGTGCGCTCGAAATCACTGCAGACCTCGTCTAGAGCCTCGTGCAAAAAGGCACGTGTCTCCGGCGGACTGTTGGCCGGACGTGCATGTCCGTAGCCATAAGTGGTGTACTTTTGCGACGGGTACGCGCCAGCATCGCTCTCAATACCACCTCGCAGAGAGGAACAGGTTGAGGAAGCTGTTCCGTAGGGTGATTCAGCACGAGGCACATGTCCATAAGTGAAGCGTGGAACGGATGACGAACGTGGTCGATAGCTGAGCGATGCATTAATCCCACCGACGGGGCGTGGTGAATCCGGTTCGCTTTCATGTGCCTGCAAACAGGTGGGAAGAGTTAATCGAGTGGAAACAGCAAGGTGCCGAACATTCTTTAAAATATACGAGGCAGATCAGTCGGATGGAGGGCAACATTCGGACGTTACCGACAGTAGGAGACTTTTTACTTTGTGGATATGTACCCAAAAACGTAATATTAGGCACACACAAAAAGCAAGGCGCGTATGCATGACAAACGCAAATTGTCTATGCCATATCTTCGATGTGTCTTATCCGATCGAAGCGCAATTCACAGATCAATAGCGATTGCCATAAGTTACGACCAAATTACAAGTCTATAGCTTTAAAATTGTGGCTGCAGTAACTTTTTGCGATGTTAGGGGGAAGAGGCGAGGTAAACTCGATCTGCTTACTAGCACGTATAGTTGCATAGATATAGGTATTCATACAGACGGATAGACAGACCGTCGGACACGGCTATATCGACTTAGCTAGTCGTCCTGATCAAGAATATGTATACTTTGTGGGTTGTGCCACGCCTCCTTCTGTGTGTTACCGACATCTTCCCTTTGCACCAATTCAATAGACCCTTTTTACTTTATTAAAGTAAAGGGTCTAATAAAAAGATTGAATTCGATTAATTTAGTACCGTCTTCATTAGTGTTATAAATACATAACATTCTCATCTTAGTTTATAATCATTATATAGATGGAACTTTTTGATAATAGAATAGAACTCAATTACTTTGTTGTGCTCCCTTGAGAGTGGATTTGCCAAGACCACTTGCCAAAGGTTGAGACCTCAGCACTCTTCCCTCACTTGCAGAAACTCACCTCTGTTAGCTTGGGCTGCACACGATTCTCCGCCTGCCAATCGCCACCGAACAGGCTCTCGAAGCCAAGCATAAATTCCATAGATTTGCGTGAACGCCGACGATCGCGACGCTGCAGCTGCTCCTCACTTGGCTTGGCATTGGCCAGGGCTTCACAGTAGCGCACAAAGTCGAGATTGATGTGGTATCCATAGGGGCAACAGTTGCAACTGCGAACGGACCTTGTCAAAGTAGAGCTTGTGTTAACGTTATTGCTCTCCAACGCCGCTTGACGAGCTGCAGAAGAACGAAAGATAACAGAAACTCTGAGAATTGAATATATAGTTCCACAGCATTATATTTGAATCAGGGCCGAAAACGCTAATAAATGTGTTTATATCCGAAGCAAACCCCGTCTTAGAACATACTTTTCTATCAGTGAAAACATTATCCGCTCTACTGTTAGGTTTCGGTGCCGGTTCTGGTTGTGTCATTTAGAAGTTAATTCAAAAACAACTTTAAAAAAATTAAAAGAGTCTATTAATTTAGTGCAAATGACATATACTCTTCTCAAGCTGTGTACATTGAAAATAGGATATTGTAATTTTGACACAAGAGAGATTATTAACCAACCAATTATTGTTTCATTAACTCAAAATCGCGTTTTTTGAGTTGTGACACTCTTCTAGTAAATGGGTCTCCTACTGTCGGTTACGTCCGACTGTAGCCTTCCGTCTGACTGTTTTATTGTTGTTTCTTATAAAATTGTTTTTAATTGAATCACTCTATATGCACACAATTACTCTTATAACCAAATTTAAAATTTGGGTAGGAGAGAGTTGTGGTTCAACCAATTATTGAATTTCGGGTTTGGTTCAATTTACGCAACTTCAGTTCCCAACTGGTTCGGCTTAAAGCCAGCTTGCATCTTTGCTTTAAATGCTGGAAATGTGTATCTAAATGACACTATCAAGGTCAAGCCTTCATTTGCCTTAAGTTCTTGGTATTGACACACACACACAAACGCACACTAACACAATAGCACCCTTTTGATGGTAGCTTAGTCTGGCTTAGTTTTTTATTTTTGTTGCAGCAGTCGCATTCGAAGCCGCATCTGTTTGCCTGTTAAAACACGTTTCTCGGAATATATCCGTCAGATAAATTTGTTGAATTGCGTCATATCATAACTAATTTTGCTTAATTTAGATAAAAAACTTCTCGTTTTAAAAGCAATAATTTAACTCTTATTTCACAGGTTTATACAGCTCGGGGGAACTGCGAGCAACTCTAATATCGAAATCTTACAGCGTTACCAATCAAAAACTTTGCGTCAAATTGTCAATGCTCCTTTTTATATTATACAAGAAATTCAAATATCCACAAAGACCTTAACATACCAACAATAAAAGAAGAAATAAATAAAATAAGTAATAAATACATCGATAGACTCCACAATCACGAAAATAATTTAGCCTTATGTCTAGTAGACAATAGTTTAACATTAAGAAGACTGAAAAGATATCATATCCTCGATCTCCCCGATAGGTAAAAGAAAAATAAACTGAAAAGAAGTTTAGTTTTTAGGTTTAATATTTCCGTAGGCAGTTTAAACTTTTCCAATTAAATGGTAGAAGCCACACTCTTAAATCATGCCAAATTCCTTGGGTATTATGTCCCTCCCGTTTTGAACTTACAGCCAATTCTCTCCGATAAGGTAGATCGAGGTGCTGGTTTAGCCTCATACCACAACCATAATATCAGCAACCACAATAAATTCCACAACATTATATTGATCGGCTCCGAGTCGAGCTATGGCCTTAGCCCATTAATGCTCCAACCGATAATGAGATATACGCGTTAGTAATTTTCAAGTTATGCCGGCCTATAACTCAACCATGAGGAACGCACGCTCTCGCCTAAACTGGACGACAAAGAATCAAACATTTTTGGTGGAACTCATCATCATCATCCAGCTAAATAATTGGCGATAAGATACGCAACTTGTGGAACGCTTATCACGACACAGAAAGAGAACAGCAGAGAGGCTAACTCGACGGCTGCAATGTGGAAGCTTTTCTTATTGCCGAAGGTGGCGCCATCTGGGTGTCAAATAAATTTATTAAGATGGTAAGGTTCAAATGTTGTACAATACCAGACCGTATTTGCTTAGTTTTGCAGTTTTTTTTAACAATGTGTAATATAATTACAGTTTATATTAATTACGTAAAGTTCTCCGTGTCTATTAAATGCCATTATTACAATTGATATTAATAAGTTGTTAATTTAAAAAAAAAAATGAACATAAGAAAAAACTGTAAACTAATATGTCATTAAAATCTAGAGGAACAAGAATACTGTACAAAGCCCAAAAAAGTGCTTAACCACATAAAAAGGCTCAAAATGGGTATTCAGGGATCTTCCTAACGTCAAATAAAAGCTCTGCTCAAAAGATTAACCTCTGGTCCATGTACATAAAGGACCAACAAAAAACCGACGTAGATACCTGATAAATTCGCCTATCTGATAAGTGCATTTGCATATTTATAATTAATACAATCGAATGCACTCTATTCAGGTACCCAATGCAACGGTTTCACTTTCAGTTCATTCGGAGATCCATTCATTCATTCATGAAAAAGACTACCCCAGTAGGCGTATTTTATTTGTGTAGTGGGCGTGGAAGTGTTGTTGAGAAAGTGTTGCACCACGCGACGTCTACGTGTTTTCGTTTTGACAAGCGGCAAGCACGATGTTAACCAGGCCGATTAACCGCATATTGATGAGCAGTGTCTGTTGCTTATGGCGCTGTAATTAACAACCGTCAGGTCCATCACCAGTTTCAGAGGGGGAGGGAGGGGGCGGAGGCGTGCAGTGCTAATGGCACTGTTTGCCGGCTTAATTACCGTTGGACACCCGCACACCCACACACAGACACAGACGCATGCACCCTCCACATAATCACAGCTGTTCGAACAGTTTGTGCTTTCTGATTGTGGGCGCTTAAGAATGCGGTCTGCCTAATATCGCCTAATTGGTAGTTCCAACGTCTCGCGTATATGTAGTATATATTCATTATTGTATTACCTTCAGCATGTACCGAACCGGTTCAGAACCGGTATATAAAATTTGTTCGATTTTTGAACCAAACGCGTTGGCAAACGATAAATTGAACCAGGCATTAACAAAGTCACTAAACCTTGCACGGTTTGAGCTTTTGCAATTCAACAACTTCTAAGTTTATTTGAATTTGTTTGGAAATCAATAAAAAAAAAGACGTTATAAAAAAAAGTATTCCATTTATTCACACTTATAATTTTTCTAAAATAAAAACGTAAATTGTAAACCAAAAGTGACAAGACAAAACACAAACCACATTTCAATTTCTTTATTCGCCCATTCGATTTGTACTCACTACTTTTTTAAAGTTCTGCGTTTAATAAAGAAATTAACCCAACAAAATGAACTGAGCTGAATCCAACGAAACAGACAGAAACAGAAACAGTTTGCCAAAAGAAAACCAATGCTCATTATGATCCACGTTGGCAACATAATCATTGCCTTAACGGCCTGATTGAATGACTACGTTTTCTGTGTGGGCGGACCAAGAAAAAGACATCAGTTGGCCAGCGTTCAAATATTACAGGCTTGTGAATGAATTTTGAGCCAGAAACTGAAAAGTAAACAACCAATATAAAAATACAAATAAATCTAAAACTGGTTGGCCAATCTGTCTGTTTCTCTGTCTCTCTGACAGTCTCTTCACTTAATGTTTTCCGTAAAAAGTTTTGGAGCTGAGGTTGTATTACTCACCAATACAATTTACAGTAGAGTCCAAAGATTTTATTACGTCAAACACATGCACGCAAAATTATAATATATGACAAATTTCAAAAGTAATAATTAGAATTTAAAATATGAATTCCATTTTAAATGTAACATGATTGGAAATAGAAACTGTATGAAAGTTATACTTCATTTAAGTTTTTATTCGTTTCAAGCTTCTTTTCATTATCACCATCTTTTGAAAAATTCGCATTTTCTGCATAAAACTGGAACCAGAAAGGATTGAGCAGATCAGTTGGACTTAAAGCTACAGTCGGACGTTACCGACAGTAGGAGATGCTGTATATAAACATTCATTTATACACACACACGTGACAAGCAGTTCAGAATTCAAAACTGGAAGAAATTCAGCAGACTCAGCAGTTGTTCATTCGTTATGTTATCTTGAGAAAAAGTCTTTCAAGTTAAGTTGTTAATCGTCACAGGACCAGAGTGGATTCGACAAGTATTACATAGTATATAACAACCGTATGCTACAGTTGGAGTTCAACCGGACGAATCTTGGGCCAGGCTCATACCACAATTATTTGCATAATTTATCTATCCTATTATTAAAGAACTTACACATTCTACATAAATACTATAAAAAGGGACGATATACAGAAAATAATCAAATGCGTGTGGCTAATTGCTAAAATTGGGAACTTCGATTTGGCATTTAGTTTATGCATTTAATTGCCTCAATTAACGCCAACAAACTGAACACGCCCACACCTAAAACTGTCAACTCATATCCGCTGCCATAAACTGCCAAAGAGGCAAAATAAAATAATGTCAAAATATGATTATCCGACGCAATATGCACCAAATAGCTGCAGCCTGAAACGTGAAACCGGCTTTGGCTTTTAGCTTTCAGGTTTAATTAAAAATCACACATGTACTATTTCTGCGCCAAAATATTTGAAATTGCAAATGTCTTTGGGGGCGTTCCAAAAGATATTTGCATAAGCTGCAACTCTTTTGGCGTGGGCACCACGCCGTGGACAATGGAAAGTGCGTTTCCACTGCAACTGCAACCAACTCCATATGCGGAGACCCTGATACTGTGACAAATTTGCCAACAGAGCCCATTCATAGCATTATTTAATAGGGTGGGTGTTGCCGTGGTGCTGTGCGGGCGTCGAGTTGACCCACATCCGATTCGATTCCGTTTCCATCGAGTTATACAATCAAGTGGGCTGAGCCGCGCGATTTTGTTGCTAAATAAAACCAGCCCACATTTAACTAGTTCTACCTACCATTTTCCTCTATGAAGGCGCGTTGACTCCTCAAAACGAGCGACCTGCGGATAAAAAGAAAAAAAACGGAAAATTATTAGCGAAAATATCCAGAACTATTTAAAATACACAGTGTTATATCATACAATACTTGGATTTGTTCCTACTCAAAATAGTTTGTTGCAAAAAATCTATCATTTTATCAATATTTAATAGTATGACAAAATTGTCTAGGTTATCCAACATAATTAAATATCGTAAACTATTGAACATAGTTTCAACGGTGATTTTGCTAATAGAAACAATTCACAAGCCAGCAAGGACCGGACAGATCAGTCTGCCGCAAGGCTACAGTCGAACGTAACCGACATAAGTGTTTCAATAATCACTCACACACAGAGGCAATATAAATATGCTTGTATTCACAAACCAACGAAAGCTCCTTAGCTTCCAAGATCTGGAAGTTCATATGGATATACTGACAGACAGACAGACGGAAAGACTTAGACTTTGCTCGTCGTTCTGATTCAGAATACGTGTATATATACTTATATATACATACTTTGTGGGGTCTATCAAGTCTATCAAACGGAGGTTTGGGTGATATAAACATTTTTCATTTGCACTAACTTATGGACACTTCTGCGCTTTGTTAAAGTAAAGGGCGTAATGATTAGATCACTGATAAATATATTTATTCTAAACCCTAAAAAGTTCAATTTACCCTCTTGCAAGCTAAATAATAATTATGAATTTTGTGTTTTTTTTTTAATTTCCAAATAAAATTGATCTTTCGAAAAATTGCTATCTATAAGAAGAGGTTTTTTTTCGAAACAACATATTTTTGATTGGGAGCTGCAAATCAGAGTGTGACTATCTACATGGCAATGCTGTTTTATCTCCTGTTTTTTATGAAAAACTCAAATGAACTTTGCAAAAATAGATGTTTTATGTTATTGCTCTCATTTTTCGCACGATATAAACAGCTTTTTTATGTTCCGCACGAAATGTCAGCTGTTAAATATATGTATGATCTATGCCTAAGGAACAGTGCAACTTGTATCTATAATTCATAAAAATAATGCATGCTGTTTGTTTATCATTAATTTAATTTAAAATCGATAATTTGCCTTTTCTTACGAAATACCTATCAAGAAATGTTCAATTCGCTCGATTTTAGACATAAATTTGGACCAAAATGATGTATGCCTTGTATGTATGCCAAAGCAGAATGTATATTTATTTTTTGCCTGCACGCCTTGGCTATTTCTTGACAAAGTTGTTGCAGATGCATTGGAATATTTATGTATAAGCAGCACAGTAGCATAACGATTCGTGTATCATAATCATAAACACACATATTAATTTGGTCTGCACTCCAAAAATAAGCCAAGACATCGCTCGTTTCACATGGATGCAACTCTACAGACGATTTGGGGTTGGAGATCGAATAAGGTTGGAAGTGAGAGATGAGGGTGGGGGATTTTTAGCCGTGGCTCTGTCAAGCATGCGACACGGAAAACCGCATAAATCAGTTGACGCATAAATTTTCATTTTACATAAATTTCGTGTTTTGTTTTTCCTTTTGGAATCGAATGGAAACTCAGCATGAAAAATATGGCAGCAAATTGCAAGACGACGGCCTTTCAACATGATTTGTTTATTTCATTTTAAACCAACAATAACACCAGCAACTGCATCTGGATGGCTGTTGTTGTTGTGGAAAACATGACAAGTAATTAATTTAATAAGATATGAAAATGCACGGCCCGTTGGCAGAGGTTTCCCATCGCATCGGCGCCATTTTTGGGACTAATTGCATCAGGTTAAGCACTACGTTGCGCTTATACCAAAAATAAAGATATAAAAATCCTAAATTCTTCGCCCAAAGACTGTGATGCCAGACATAAACCGAAACTGGTATACCCTTGCAGAGTACTGGGCACAATAAACTAATGTCAAGATTCGTGAACTGGAATAATCGTCATCGGTATTTTGTAATTTCCATGATAATTGTGTATTAAGGGAAAGTTCGTTAATCAAATGTTTCGGTTACTCTTTCCATATATTGGCGTGATCCAGAAGCGCAAGCTTTGGTTATTTACAGTGCTTGGGGTTATGATATATCCTGAACTCTAATAAGCATACTCATATCAATAGCAGATATCTATATTGCATTCAAGCGGATCCCGAAAAATTCGAATAGCCTATTTCCCTAGTTGTTGGTTTCATTTTCGGTTTTGGGTCGCATATGCATTGATTTATGAGTGGAAATTAATATTTCATAAGTTATAAGCATTATAATTTTTATTTTCAGATATCCGTAATACTTGAAGGTTTAATTGAAATCCCATTACTATTGAACCAAACAATTATTGAGTTCGGTGCAAAATTCCAGTTCCGAACCGGTTGGGGTTGCTTCCTGTATCATATATTGCGACATAGTGATAATGCCCTTTCGAAAAGGTAAATAAATTACTGTGCCCCAAATAAAATAAAACAAATTATAAATAATTGCAGCTTCCGTTGCAAACTTTCTGAAACAAATGAAAATGAGAAATGCTGCGCGCATGTAACATTTTCCAGGAAAATATTCTAAATGGCAGGCAATGTGAAAGAGGGGGGCCAAGCGACGGAGGAGGGAGCTAAGTTCACTAATGAGTGCAACGCCAGTGACTGGGAGTGCGCCAAGAACTGGAACTGCACTGGGACCCCTGTGCTTTATGGCATGGCAAACAGATTATTGTGGATTTTGTGGCGCGCATAGTTTCAAAGATGTTTCAAAATACCGACGACAACAACAACGACAACGACAACAACAACAACATCAACAATGACAACACAACAAAAGGGGCCGCAAAGAAAACTCAAAATGTTGACAGCTTGATATATTTTATTATAATTTTCCAGCATCGAGTAACTGCAAGTGTGGAACTAAGTATCCTCAGTATCTGCCTCTGCATCTGCATCTGTACATGTATCTGTATCTATAGATATGCACCTATGTATCTACGTATATCTGCAAGGCGTATATTTGAGTTCTTTCGCTTTCCCAGCACTGCATTGATTTATTTATAAATCTGATAAAAAAGTTCTATTTGAACAGTTGTCAATAGCAAAACAAACATTCGCCCTGTATTGCGCAAACCAAATGCCAACAAGGCGTTTCCTACGCGTTTTTCTAGCGATTTATAGCACAACATATTAGCGAAAGAGTTTATTGTCTATGGAAAACTTTCTTTGCTTACGTTTTGTTATACTCTTATGTTTATAGAAATACTTATCTTAATTTATAATAATTTGTATTTGAATGCATTTATTATAGAACCCTAGTTTAGACAATTGTAATATTTTACCAATATATCAAATAAGTGTATAATGTTTTAATTTTACGAAAGGGTTCGCCCAAGAATTTAATTTAATTTACTGAATTTTTCACCAATAAATATGTATTATATTATACAACACTGGACACCTTACTCATTTTCATACTATTAAAAACTATTGTTGTATTGTAGTCGAAAACACTCAGTTCTAATTGGACAACACGGCCCAGTGTTGTCTATACATATTTAAACAAACTTCATAAATATTCGAAGATTGGCTCTTAAACTGATCAGGTTTTGCTGTTAAGGTTTTTGCCTAATTAATTGGACACAATTTGTCGATGTGATTTATTCATTAATTATGGAGTGATTTCGGGTTGCCGTGTTTCGCACGTTCAACTGCACTCACACACACCCTAAACACACACCCACTCTGTTGTTTCAATTACAGCTACAACAAATAGTATTCATTTGCAGAAAACTGCACCCAATTATTTTTTGTTAATTTTTGTTTGTTTATTTACTCAGCAGTACTTTCGGTTGCCGAACCGACATTATAGATCTCTAGAGACCGGCGTGCAAAATGCTTATCAGAATTACCTCCAAAAGCGCTTAACGGCTTCCTGTTCCGTAGGCGTCAGGTGCGTTATCTTTTCGGCAAACTTTGACTCATCGTAGGCTAGCAGATTGCCAGGTAGACCAGTGACTCCTATATCACCTAGACTCACACTCACACTGGCGGCACTCACACTACTCATTTGGCTGAATTTGAATAGCTTTAATTAGCTGACACCAGCCCAAACTGGCTAATTAATTGGCATTCGCTATATATAGCGAATGCAAATTTCAAATTAATTAAATTTGATTGGCCAGTGAAGAGGAGACAAGGAAAGTTCACGCCATTCTATTTCTTCGTTTTTTCTTTTATTTCAGTATTTCTATTTTAATTATTTACTTCTTGTATTTATCAATTCCTAATGCTTCCACGAGACGTGCACGCTCCGCGCTCGAAAATCGCTCGAATCGAACTAAATCCGAAAACAGAGAAAAACTTGACGAGTTCCCGCTGAACTTTACGCTCCGTCAATGTGTAAATACGTGAATATATGAGTGAGTATGTGTTGTGTGCGTGTGTGTGCGTGAGAGAGAGAGAGAGAGAGAGAGAGAGAGAGAGATAGAGAGAGAGTGCTTCACGATGTATTTGCTTTTGTTTGTTGTTTGTTGATGGCCACAGCAGAGCGCAGATAGAACTTGGCTGAGACCAAGCACAATGCCAATGGCTATTTTTTATATTGGCTTAAAAAAGCTCAGCTCAGAAATGAGAGAGTTATCGATACGATAATTAATAAAAATAAGCTAGGCACACAGAAACACACACAGCCAAGTTGCAAACCAGTTCAACAGTTTCTCAATTTGCCAGTTCAGCAGTTTGTCAGCCGACTGTCGGCGTCGTAACTTGTTGGAACACCCAAACGAGCGTCATGCCCGATAAGCGTTTACATCCAGCTAGCCGCACGCCTATGTATATAGTACGCATATCTTCAGTATAACACATCCATCGTAACATATAACACACTCTCATCTGTGCATTTGGGTTAGAATTACAGAGGTTTGAACCGATGGGAACAGAAGCGGGAATACGCGAGAGTTCTTTGGGCCCAAAGTTGTCGTCAGTGCTGCCAACTAAATAGAAAATAACTATCGTACAACTAGATTCAGCTACAAAGAAATTTTTTATTTGTTTGCTACTCAAATTCGCTTTACATCGTGAAGACTTAGCCAATATTCTGTTGCATATTTTCGCTGTTTCTTATCCGATCGTAATTCTGATGTTACTATTCTCCTTACTTGATGTCTAATATTCGCATTGATGACTTTATCACCTACTTCCAATAACATTATCACAATATTAAACAATATGTATATTTAGAAACAATTGTTATTCAATGATAATTACACTTAACTGTCCATACTTGAAGTCAGTACAATGTGTCGAACTGCATGTCATGCAGTCTGACAGTGTGTGCACTTCATGCTTGTTTGCTGACACGTACAAAAATACTTAACCATGGCAAGAGCGGGAAAGTAAAGGATGATAACAAATCAGGTTTACACGGAGCCGAAAACTACATGAAAACATGTGATTGAACTTGTTCTAGTAACTTAGTTGTAATTTAATGATTTTATGTATTAACACGATTTAAGCGCTCATTAAATTAATTATTTCATATTAATTATCAATTCGAAGACACAGAAATTAAAAACCAATCCAAATGTTGGTGCCAAAAAATTCTAGCAAAATCGCCCCTATCTTCATTTATAAATAACGAAATAACAAACCAAATTCACAAATTACTTAAATCAATATTTACAGCATTTTTGCACACGCCATAATACGTAATAATAATCGTAATTTAGGTTTTTGTGGATATAAAAGGTTCTTGATATTATGCAAATTATGTACTATGGCACCTATAAAAAAATAAATATTCTATAGTTTTTTATATCTAATCAATTTTCAATGCAAATCTACAGATCACAGTACACCTTATGGTATGACTTCATCCGAACAAGCGTAGACTGGAAATGCATTTTATTTGAATTGTAAAGTAAATGTTAATAAATTGTTTACTTGTTGTAATAATTATGAATAGTTCATTAAGGCTGAAGCTATTTACACAATTGTTGTCGTATAAGCAGTACCCTGTCTCTGGGTTAGTGCGTGTATTGAACTCGCCCCATGAAATGGTATATTTATTCCATAATAAAACCCAAGTTGATTTATGCCTTTGTTTATAATTTATGTAAATGCTTTCAATGAAATCACCTATGATAAGATTTTATAATAATTTTGGAATGCTGTTAACGAGCTAACAACAAATTTCATGGTTCATCAACTTTCCGGCAATATTATTTTTTGAATGTTGATATTCATTCACTCCACCTCCTTCCACTACTGCTTCACTACTTACATATCTAGATTGTCACGGCGTAGATACAGATTACATTAAAGTTGCGAGCCGGATTGAATATTCGGATTGAAATTCGCATACAAATGCTGATATCGTATTTATATTTTGGGTATCAATGATTTCATTTTTATAAACGAGTTTTCAGTCAGCGGACTTCGAGGCCTTTAATTATGCGTTAGAGAATTCTAAACACATCGAAATCTCATTGCCCGGCAACAATTAATGTTTAAATAAATGGCTGCAATTATTCATGCGTCACACCCAATCGATTTCGACTTGGACTTCTATAATAGCCGCTGCCAGAGGCGGCTCAAATCACAAATCTTCAACCTGCAATCTTTCGTTGTGAGCCTTCAGTTTGGAATCAATGAAAATGTTTTATTGATGCGCTGTAGCTAATGTAACTTTTGGTGTTGTCTGAATTATTGCCGCCTTTGGTTCAAAGAGACATAATTATTTTTTATGTGCCTTGTTGACCACCGTCGGAGCTGATCACATTTTATAGCTGTTGTCATTTCAATTCTCGTTTCTTTTTTATTTTATGTTCTTGATTACACTAAGCAACAATCAAGAGAAATTTACTTTTTAGACTCGGTCTTAACATGTAAGAAACCCATTTTGTAATTCGCCTAAAAACAGTTTTATGTGTAGATTCGCAATAAAAACAAATGTCCAAGCTAAATTATGTTTGTGTCAAAGTTATATATATAAATGGATAAAATGAGTGAGTTACTTATAATTAAATCCTAAAACCAGTAAGGACGGAGCTACAGTCGGACGTAACCGACAGTAGTAGACCCTGTACTTTGTGTTTTCTTCGCTGTTTCTTATCCGACCGTAATGTAATTCACAGCATCGATGGGGATTGTCATAGACTACGTACATGCCATATCCCAAGTCTTTAGCTTTAAAATTGAAGCTTTAAAACTGCAAACTGTTGCTAAATTGGTTTTTCGGTTAGCGGAGGAAAGAGAGGAGTTATCAAAAATCCCATAAAAACTTGATGTGATTGCTGCATAGGAGAACCTAAATACCAAAAAATGGTATTTGTAGCTCTTATAGTCTGCAAGATTTAGGTGGCTTCTTTGTCTGATCTATCTTCGATGTTTCTTTTTCGTTCGTAATGTAATTCACAGCATTGATGGATAATGCCATAGGCGTACATGCCAAATCCCAAGTCTATAGCTTTTAAACTGTTGCTGTAGTGGCGCTTACATATGTACATTTATAAAACAATTCACTGCTGCATAACTTCGCTGTTTCTTCTACGTTTGTAATGTACTTAATTCACAGTATCGATGGATAATTTAATAGTCCACGTACATGCCAAATTACAAGTCTGTAGCGCTACTATTGTGGGGGCTGTGGTGTTTCTAGTTTTCGAGATTTTTGAGATAGGTGTAGATTTTTGATGATTCGCGGATGAAGGAGGCGAAATATCCAAAATCTGAAACAAACTCGTGCTCGGATAATAGAGAACCTGCATATCAAGAAATGGTGTCTCTATCTCTTTTAGTTGCTGAGATCTAGGTGTTCATACAGACGGACGGACAGACGGACAGTCGGACATGGCTATATCAACTCAGCTCGTCGTCCTGAGTCAAAACACATATTCTTACTTTGTAGGGTCTACTACGCCATATTCTGTGTGTTACACTGTTATTTCATTTGCACTTAATAAATAAACCAATTGAATTTTTTTTAAGTACACGGTCTTAAAAGTAATATATAAAAATATTTGTATTTGAAATCAGTGGAATGAAAGCAAAATTTCAAATAATTGCGTATTAAGAAATATTTCTGAATATTTCTAAAATTAACTTAGTATTTGTCTGAATCTAACTATTACAGGATATCTTGTTGTTGCTTATGCCTTTTTATAGTAATCTACTTTACTTTTGCGCAGACAATTTATTATACTGATTATGTATCTGTAGTAATACAATCAGACAAATATATTTAGAAGCTGTTGAAGCTATTTACTTTGTTTACTTAAGCAAAACAGCCTCGTTTATAAAACCAAAAAAAAAAACGTATACAGAATATAAAATACCCTATTAAATAATATAATATTACATAATGAAGTCTTATTTTAGTCCATTTATTTATTAATCACGATGTTAAGTATTATTTAAAAAGTTTTCAAAGCTCATTATAACATAAAACTTGTATAGGGTATATCAGAACTTAATAAGTAAAATATCCATTGAAAAGTTGAGTTTTTATTTAGTGACAAATTGCGTCTTATCAGCATTGCTGCTATTGTCGAGCTATTTATGTATAAAGCACTATATAATCATGGTATGTATACCCTCAGCTAACGCAATCAAGCGCACAGTCGTGAAATCTCAGTGGGATCTGTAGCATCTTTAAATCTGAATTGTGAGGAACTCCAAGATGAACATCAATAACAACTTATTCTATTTCGCTGGTATAATATTGGCAATCAATGTGGCTGGATCTGAAGCTAACTTGTGGGACGATATAACCGATAAATTTGTAAGTTTAAACACTGAAAACCTAGAAAAACTAATTTGAAACTTAAAATCTTTTAAAACTTTTTTACAGGGAGATTTTGTTGATGCTATTAAAGATTTATTTTCTTAAATGTCACTAATACTGTAAAATTAAAATATTTGCTTATACATACACATAACGTTTAAACGAATATGCTCAAGAAATGTCGCAATAAATGTCACAAATGAAAATGAAAATGTTTCAGCTATTTAGTGAGAGTGTTCATTCACCATCATGGGCAATGCTTTGATTAATTGGATTCATTTTGAGTGTATATAATCAATAAAGTCCTTTGAGATTCATTTCAATCTCGTTATTCAAAACTGTCTTCGTGAAACTAAGATATTTATAAATATTTTAGTGCTATTTTTCTCGTTTAATTTATAAATGGTCTTTGAATGGGGTAAGTGTAAAAGGCAAGTGTGGCTCATCTCAATTACCACTTCGAGTGACGCTTCTTCGGAGTTTTGGGGTCATTTCAATCAGCACCTGTCAGGCGTCCAGAGTTGCCAGCGTTGGCGTGTGAAGTATTTCTCGTCTAGACGGTGAAAATGTTTGTTGGAAATTAATTTGAAGACATTGCTTAGCCACGGGGCAGACGCTGTTGAAAAGTGTTTCCTAGAACACTTTCGCCAGCCTCAAATGGGTTTTCCTATCTTTGCTTTGCATATTGATAAACGTTCGATTGTAGCCCCGTTGCCATTTGAAATTTATAGGATTCGGCGCACTTTATGACAGGCTAACAAATTTCCAGCTGCCGCAGCTGCCCCATGTGGTCAGTGTAGCAAACGGCGGCCAGCGAAAGATTCAAGATACAAGATGCAAGTAAAAGATATAAACGCCAAAGGCGGTTGCCATCAAGGCCGGCATGGAGTTGCAAAAACTTGAATTGCACAGAGAGAAAAATGTTTAAATACTGACGTGGCAAAGGCTATTAAATTTAAATTTCCATTGAATTGTATAGAATAAAGTACATTCTACATACTACATAGTTATTGATGTCGTTACAGATTCAGCAAATTCATTGCAAATACATATTAAGCGTCGCAACGTTTTATCTAGATAGCAAACAAAATTTTAATTTTAGAGATATATAATAAATCGATGACGTAATAAAAATAACGACGTAATTTCTTCGAGTGTACCAAAGGCCATGAGGTGCATAATCGAAAACAGAATACACGCGTGCGCTAAAGCCTGACGCCGCCGTTCAACTCGTAAATTATGATATAGTCGCAAGCCTAGGCCAATGGACTGTGCAGAATTATGGCGGGGAAACGGGGGAGTGTGCATCTGAACCCCAAGCTTAAATATAGTTTTCAAGTCGATTGCAATCGGCAGTCGAACAAGGCGCCGACGCTGCGGTTAGCTTTTAGCTCGAAAAGGTGAGCAACTCGGAGTATTATCATCTGTTGTCATGATCAGCAAAGCTCGACCTGCCCACCCACAAAACTAGCCGTGAGTTGAGCTCGATCGCGCCGTAATTTGTCAGCTATCTCAATGCCCCATCGCTGGCATTTCAATCGCACGGCGTGTATCTGAACTGTAAATCAGAAGCAAAAGCCTCTCCCCAAAGCGGATTGCATCATTGCACAAACATTTCGCACTGACCAGTCGAGAGTGATTAGAAACAACAACAACAATAGTAGCAACAACAAAAAAGGCACTTCGAAATAAATGTTAGCGTTTAAGCCCACATTTGCATATGTCCGCTGACGTTACCTGCTGAAGCGATGTTGACGACGACGCTTCATTAGACGACGAATACATCCCAAGAACATCAAATAAATCTGTTAATACACGAAACAACCATTCCAAGTTTTTCATACAACTCACAATTTAATTCAGATTTATTAAGAATTGCGGTTAACAATGATCAAAATTTGGTGCAGATCAGCCGGACGGGCCTGACTGGAGAATACCCTGTACTCTATATTTTAAATATAATTGTATAAAACTGTCATAAAAAGTCAAGCAGCAATTCTGCTTCTTCTACCTCTTTTAGGTGTGCCGCTTTAACGGCCGCGCTGCTAGAGCGCGAGCGAGGTGGCGCCAGCAATATTGTTTCGTTAATAACTCCTGTGATTATTAACCTATTCCAATGCGCTTTTCGGGATAAGTAAATATTATAGTAGAGAGTATATAAGCTAAATACCAACTTTCTATGTGCAATATTACGCTTGTTATTCGGTTTTTATTGATCAAGGCGTAAAAGCGTTCCTTTCCACAACTTCCATCCACAATTTGAAACAAGCTTTATCTGCGTATGGTATAGACCTACCAATTACTGAAGACACAATTTATGTAAATAGATTTGTGTTTCTTAAATTGGCAAATGTATTTCATTTAATGCATTATAGGCGTCAGGGGCATGGCATCCAAGATTTGAAATAAACTTGATCTGCGTACGTTATTTATCTACCTACATGCCAAACATGACAGCCCTAGCTATTGTAGTTTTCGAAATCGACGCGTTCATACAGACGGACAAACAGACAGACAGACAGACAGACATGGCTATATCGACTCGGCTATTCACCCTGATCAAGAATATATATAGTTTGTGGGGTCACGCCTCCTTCTGCCTGTTACATACATTCTGACAAAGTTAGTATCCCTGTTTTTCCCATTTTTGAAATGTGCAGAGGGTATAAAAATAACTATACATTATAAACAAGAGGGTAAACAAGATGCATAACAAAATTATCATCTACATTATGTATGTTGTATTTATATAGTATTTCAACTGCTAAAATTACAAATATCTAATAATTTCAGCATGATAAGAATCCTATAGTACTCCAGAACTGCCAGCATGCAGACTTTCATTCTTCAATTTATGATTGAGACATCTACCTACTGAGATCTCTGAGAAAATAAATTTAAATGGCATTAGATGATATAAGGCCAACTCATAAAACGTAGAACGTTACAAAAAAAATTGTATTAACAAGGTTTTGGCAAGGATTAGAGCGGATGGACTTTAAGGGTGCGAAAAATGTAATCTTACTAAGAAACTGAATAAACTTCCACATTCATTTAAAGTAGATGATCTATTCTATTCAAAGAGTCAATGTTTATTTAATTTTAAACATTTAATTTTAACTAAAAGCAGCTGACAAAACAATTAAAAATATAAATGTATTAAAAAAAAACTATTATTTATGAAGATTTCAATGGCGTTTTTTTTACAGATTGACTCGTAGTCGAGCATGTCTGTGCATCAGCTATAACTTTATCCGATTGCCGCCAATTTATAAACATTTACGCTATTGCATTGATTACCCGCCAGCGATAAGTGGAAGCGACTTTTAAGACCCGGGCCCGCATTGAGTTTACTATATGTAATTGAATTTCAAATGGCCGCTGCCCGGTGAAAGTAAGTCGCAAATTTCATTGAAAAGGCCAGAGCCGACACTTCGGCTAATGCAAAAAAAAAAAATGCTTTTCTGTTGCCTTTTTATTATTTGAGGCCAGTTTTTATGAGCCAATCGTGAGCGTACAAACAACAACTAATATAAATTTAAAATGTTCCAAACGAAATAGATTTTTGCTGCGTAATTGTCCGGCTCGAGTTTGTTTAGTCGTGAGCAGGTGGAACGTTTCTGAAGACCGAAAATATATGCAAATATTTAGAGGTCAAGTCAAATAGCCAAATAGTCGCATCGCCCGCATTTGGTGACAACTTGTGAACATTTTCAACGCCAAGTCGGCATTTGGCATTTTTCTTTCTGGTTCTGAGATTTGAAAAATATGTATGTACGTACGTATTCGTGTCATATGCAAACGAGTTACGAGTAAACGAACAGAAAAGGCGACAGCTCAACACAATGCCCTGAAATTCGATAGCCAAAAAAAATAGCAACTATGTGGAGTGTTAATAATGAGTTGTGAATACGTTAAATATTCATTCTGTTGACAGTTCGCAGTAAGCAGCAAAACCAGTTAAGCGCAGGGGCGTAGTCCCACAGGGATGACGACTATCAAAACTGCTAAGTTTTATGCTTCATGAAATCGATACCATTATTTTGATCGTAGATAATTAAAAAACTATAAAATAAATAAAGATTTTAAATCGTTGTGTAAATAACTTAGTAATTAGCTTACAATCAAGGTGCGACCTATAAGAATAAGAAAATAAAATGAAGGATAGGGATCAAATATTTTAACTCTGACCGTCAGTAGGTAGAAATCGAAACTTTGGGCTATTTTTCAGAGTTAAATCTTCACATCCAAATTTACATTTTCTTAATATTTATATTAAAAAAGCACTGAAGCGTCTAGTAATCAAAATAGTCAAATATGACATTTTTAGTTATTTGTTTTATTTTTGAAAGTCACTTAAAATCGCT
The DNA here is from genome assembly GCA_035045125.1 of Hypselothyrea guttata. NCBI lineage: Eukaryota > Metazoa > Arthropoda > Insecta > Diptera > Drosophilidae > Hypselothyrea > Hypselothyrea guttata. The sequence goes on from JAWNNJ010000258.1 coordinate 37,296, forward strand.
GTCAGGTACATATCCAATTACTATCTATTACCCATCGCAAGTGTTGATACTGATGCTTGAGCATAATCATCAGCCACTTGACCGCAAGCAACAAAAAGTGAAGTAATTTCGTTTGGAACTAATAATGCCAGCGAATTTCAATTGGCCCAAAGCATAATAATTATGCCATTACGATTACGAGTGCTCATTACTTCGAGGCGAATTTCACGACAATGGGTTAGGCAACCTTCAATGCGAATGGTAGATCTGATGCGGATTGTGGATTGCGGATTGCGGATCGCGCTGAAGTGGCAACATTTTGTTTACCGTACAACGTACGGTCTACAAATTATAATTGGACATTAAGCTGATGCCAAAGTGGCATGCCGACACATCCAGACAATAGGGAATGAGTCAACAAGTGGCTCTAACAATTGGCCAAACAACGGAAGTGGTGTGTCTCCAAGGCTGCTGATATCATTCATCCGCATAAGCACCACGGATTGAATTGCTTTGCCAAGTGAAGACAGACTGACGAATGGAAAGATGCTTTAAAATAAAAACAAAATAAATACCTCAACCATTATCTGCGGTATGCCAAATGAGTCTTGCAGCTGCATATCAATTTTAATATGCTTAAATATAAATATTATTAAAAAGTTTCAGAGATTTTATCAGTCTTAGTTCAACAACTTTCCCACAACCTATCAGAATTCAAAAAGTTTCAGTCTCATCACCATGTAAAACGAAATCAATGGTTGAGTAAAAAATGGAAAAGCGACTTTTGCATGCGCTTTAGAACAGGATTCTACTTCATCTTTCACAACAAAAGCTTGTTTTAAAATAACAATGAAATCTCTTTTGTAAGAATTCATGAAATTATCTATTTTTCAAGGGGTAGACGGTGTGGCTAGTGTAGAATTAAAAAAAATGCAAAACAATTGTAAAATATTATGTTTAATAATGAAATATATAAGAAAACTAATTTGTGAAATATATAATTAAACAATTTTCTTAGACCTTCCATATTATTAGATTATTATTATTGTTATACGACATGTGGACCCTATATATATTATTGAAAAACTTAGACTTATTCCATTGACATAACTGAGCAAAGACAACCAAAAAATGCCCTTTACAAGGGCAACAGCAACAGTTTCTGTTCGCAAGTGCATGAATCAAAATTTAAGGCTCCGATTACCGGGGCGAAAACTGCAAGACGAGGCAACTTTTTGCTTCAAGATGGAACTGATGATGGAACCGGCTGGCATAATAACAGAGAACTGGCTATAGAGAACTTCTCAAACACGATGCAAGCAACTGGCAGCGTGACTGGATAAAATGCCAAGCCACACAGATGCAAACTCAGCTTAAACCCATACCGATACCCATACCCAAACCCAATCACAAACCCAGCATTCGGAAAGGGGCCGGGGGAAAGGGGCACATCTGGCGAGACATCTTCTCCAAGTTTCCAATCGTCGTGGGTCGGCAAAATTCAAACAAATCGCTCAAACAATGCCACAACTGAACGAACCTAAAGCAGAAAAGCTCTGAAGAAAACGATATACCAAAAACAAAATAACAACACAAAAGCAATTTTTGACACGACTCGCGCAACTTAGAAATTCGTTTTCTGACATGCCATTAGAAAACCACATAATGCGTCTCCAACCGGAATAAGATTTTATTTAATTGATAAGCAAAACGTGTACGTTTATATAAGCTAAAGACGCAACTTCATTTCACCTATTTTACAAGCCTTGCAACAAATAAAATACAGAATATTCAATTTTGTCACAGCATAATCCGATTGTTTGTGGTTAAACTATAAGGATGGAAAGGTAGAGAGGAAAAACTGCTCAACATAAATTAAATAAAAAATAACCATGTTGGTTTAGTATATTCCCGTAATACGATTGCGCAATTTGAAAATGCACAGGAGTACAAATGTTAGTTATAAGTTAACATACTATATTCGGAACTAAACCGATGGAACATGCGGTGAAACCTTGAGTTTCGTCGGTACTAACCAAAATAACCGAGATGAAGCTAACGAAAAGTATCAATACGCAACCCAAATGGTTAAATTCTGGAGACTTACATAGTTTTGTATTTAAATTATGCTTTCAATTTGGTCCCCAAAGCTTTTAAAGGTCATTAAGTATTTAGGGACTTAGAAATAAATGCCAAACAGCAATTCTGATTCGAATAGTTGAAATAAGTATATAACCATAACATTTTTATTGGTACAAATAACTTTAATAAAAAGTTAAATGTGACGAAAAAAAATGAATTTACCGAAATATTCTGGTTTTTCTAATCTTACCAAAATAGGTTTTTTGAAAATTCTTATGTATTTCTAACTAAAACAGATTATGTTTTAATTATAATTAACAATTGTTAATATTAATATTGACTTGTATTGGTCTGCTCCTTTACAAATATATTATTTATTCTCTAAGTGTAGCCTTAATTTTATTTATTTGTGCACATTGTACTGGACTACTCATTCATCGCATTGTGGCCACTTTAGCACTTGGCTTTGGTGTTCATATTTTGGCTAATGACTGACACAAACAAAAAATTAAATGGCCACAAAAACAACGACATAAAAAGTGGCTATGCGGCTGCAATTGTTGTAGTTGTTGGTTTGTTGTTGGTTTGTTGTTGTTGTAGTAGTCTATGTTGTACGTAGTGTATTAAGTGTTGTTGGCTTGGTTAGCGCACAAATTTGTTCACATTATGTTTAAAGTTTTTATATGTATGTATATGAATGTGAGTTTTTGTGTGTGTTCTTGTTAATGCCGTGTTTATATTTAAGTTTATTATTATGGCCTTTTTGCACTGTGGAACATTTATTGGCTGCTTGGCTTGTTTATTATTTTGCTTTATTTAACTCTGTTTTGTTTTGTTGTTTTTGTTAGCCAAGTTCATTTGCGAGAGGGTCACTATTGCTTTTTTGTTGTTGTTCTGGCTAATTCAGTTATATAACATGAAGGTGTGGCAGCTACAAATTATGAATGGTATTGATGGATTACCGGAATACAAAGACGGACAAACTGTCAGTCCGCCAGACTGGGGGACAGACAAAAGCTTAATGCAATGGATTATTGCTCAACAACTTTGAGCCTATTAAAAGCTAACGCGACTCGGGGCATGTGCAACGCTGCCTCGGCTCTTAAGCTTATAAAAAGATACTTGTGTAGACTATGCTACACCCAACAACAACCACAATAACAAAGTGATCTGTTACCCGTAATGTGTAGTCGACAAATTGCCAAATAACTGAACGCACAAAAACAAACACTCCAAGACATTGCTTAAGTTTAAGTCTAAGCCTCTGATCTGTGCATCAAAGTAGCCGCCACTCAGTGGGAACTAACCCAAGTTACAGTGGTTATAAAACTTTATAAAAACCAATCAACCATAAGCAAAGTGTATCTTATTTTGTTTAGTATATATATTCTTGATCAGGATGACGAGTATAAAAATCTCGCGCGCTCTGCGCGCTCGACCTGACAGTCGGGCACGATCGACTGTCTTATACCCTGTGCCGCATCTCGCGCTGCCCGCTCGCACTTACAGTGAATAATTTAAAATATTTTAATCATAATTTAATTTATTTATAAACTATAGTACACTAATTAATGTGGGCACTGCCACAGGGCGAGCGTGGCATGCTAAATTGTTTATATCTTTTGTGTTTATTAACCGATTTCAATGCGCTTTTTAGGATATTTAAATATAATAGAAGAAGGCTTATGATCCAAACAACAACATTCTATGTTCAATATTACGCTATTTAACTTTGTATGTTCAAATGTTCTCACATGCAACATGCTTGGTATTGCCATCCCTTTCGCACGTTGTCCATTGAAAAATGGGAAAAACAGGGTTAAAAACTTTGTCAGAATGTATGTAACAGGCAGAAGGAGGCGTGGCAGACCCCACTATATATATACTTGTATGAATGCGTCGATTTCGGAAACTAGAAAAGCTAGAGCTGCAAATTTTGACATGTAGGTAGATAAATAATGTACGCAGATCAAGTTTATTTCAAATGTTGGATGCAACGCCCCTGCCGCCTACAATAAATAAACTAAAATACATTCGCCAAATTAAGAGAAACATATCTATTTACATAAATTCTGTCGTCAGTATTTGGTAGGTCTTCATCACACGCAGGTGAAGTTTATTGCAAATGTTGGACGGCACGCCCTCTTTACGCCCTAATCGATAAAAACCGAAAAACAAGCGTAATATTAAATAAATTAATTAATTAAATAATTGTTCCAAATAACAACATTCTATGTTCAATATTACGCTTGTTATTTAACTTTTTATGTTAAAAAAAACACGAGGTTGTGTGAGTTTTATTGATTTTTGGGCGTGAAAGGGGCGTGGCATCAACGATTTGAAATAAACTTGATCTGCGTATTGAATACACCTACCTATAGCAACCAAAACGGCTGCTCTAGCATTTGTAGTTCAGGAAATCTCAGCGTTCATACAGACAGACAGACAGACAGACAGACGGACAGACAGACAGACAGACAGGGCTAAATCGACTCAGCTCGTCTCCCTGATCAAGAATATATATAGTTTGTGGGGTCTGCCACGCCTCCTTCTGCCTGTTACATACATTCGCACAAAGTTATTAACCCTGTTTTTCCCATTTTTCAAATGGGCACAGGGTATACAAATGCTTATTAGCAGGGATAAAACCGATCAGTTGGCAGTAAAGGTTTTTTTGGATGGAACCTAACCTAACCTAAGCCAGGTCAACCTTTGGCAATTTGAAAACTTTTGCGACCACATTTTGTAGCAAGTCAACCCATTGTGCCCCTTGGCACGCAAAACCTCCACTGAAATGCATTTTGTGTGCAAATTGTTAGCGTGCCTCGCTTTTGGTTATTATTTTAGTTGCTTCCTCTCATTTTTCAGCTTCTTGCTTATCTTTTTGTCGGCTACTTGAGCAAACATGCAACATGTTGACTGCCGCCACGAAGTATTTGTGAGATACGTAGAAGGCTTATTAAAACGCAATCAGCTCAGGAAGCAATCTCTGTCGATGTATAGGCAAGAATGTGTGTCTGTGTGCATTATATGCGTGAGGCTGGTTTTGACCATAAGGCGCAGTTGCTGCAAACCGCCTTCAAAACTATGCGAGGCATTTGTGTCAAACACGCGACCCAGTCGCATTCAACCATTCGCAGTTATCCCATTCGGTCCCCCAAGTGCTGCATGCAAGACCATTGTTCGGTAGCTAAGCGACTGCCGATGATAGTTACCCATTGACAGTACACTTAAAGAAATCAACTGATACGCATCGGAGTACTGAATATATTTGAACGGGGCAGATCAGTGGGACAGAGACTACAGTAGGACGTAAACGACAGTAGGAAACCCTGTACTTTGTTTAGAACTACCAATTAATTCTTAAACAGCCCTTAAATATATAATACACACACGTACGCACCTCTCACTTACACATACACACACACTCATAGAGGCAAACTATGTACTTACGCGCATGTATGCGACATACCCCCTCTTCCTAGGCACGCTTATTGTCTTTCGAATATTTGCGCTGTTTCTTATCCGAACGTAACGAAATTCATAGAGTCAATAGAGAATGTCATAAGCTAGTTACATACCATATTACAAGTCAATAACTTTAAAACTGTGGCTACAGTAGTTTTTTGCGTGGGAAGGAGGAGGGATGTTTAATATCTTAAACAAACTCGTTCTACTTACTGATTAGGAGAATCTAACTTCCGAATATGGGGTTTTTAAATCTTATTGTTTCTGAGATCTAGTTGTTCATTAAGACGGAGAGACAGTCGGATACGGCTCTATCGACTCGGCTTGTCGTCCAGATCAAGAATATATATACTTTGTGTGTGTTACACACAATTCGAATTTTCACTAAGTTAATAGTGTAACCTTCCGTCCGACTGATCTGCCCCATCCTTATATATATATATTATATAATAAGTAAACAAATTGTGAAATTCTGGTAAATTATGTTTTAGCGATTTGGGTTATTTATCTTAACGAGATATTATTACCTATTGGAACTTTAATTTTCTCGCCATAAATATACAGAAATTTGTCTCCAAAATCAAGTGATTTAATTTTTTCTCAGTGTTGTTGTTGCTTGTTGCTGCAGCATGCTGCCAAAAACGATGCTGACCAATGCACCAAATGGGCAACTGGCTTAGAAAGTCAGCAACAGTTGCTGAAAGAAAGTCAAATGCCAATGTTGCTACTTACATGTTGCTGTTGAAGTTGTCGCTGTTTTTGTTGCAGTTGTTGCTGTTGTCGTTGTAGTTGTTGCAGTTGCTGTTGATGCGCTTTAATTAGCAGCTGCAGGGCAAGGCCTCTGCCATGTTGGACATTGCATCTTCAGTTTGACGGATTTGTGCTGTTGTTGTAGTTGTCGTTGTTGTTGTTGTTATTGTTGTTGCCTTCTGATAACTTCGATTGCACTTTCTGATGAGTTGTTGCTGTTGCTGTTGCTGTCGACGGCTGCCAGTTGCATGTTAATTAAGTGCACCTTGACTGCATTTGCCTGCAGCTGGATGTTGTTGTTGTTGTTGGTGTTGATGTTGCTGCAGTTCACTGTAATGCAAAGTTGTTAGAGTGATTGTTGTAGTTATTGCTGCTCATGTTTCGCTCGTTTTTATGCTGAACAGGCAGCTTTATGCCGAACATTTGTTTTATGTCAGTTTGATGAACAGTTCAAGTATCTATTAGATAAATTACGAAGTGCATGACGTGAAATACGTGAGTGCATGAATATCATCATCAAGTCATGCCTATGACATCCAAAGTTACATAAAGCCGTTGAGACTGGGCAAACATTGTTAAACCTAACACATAGCTTCAAATATAATTTAAGTTCGTAATTTGTTTACAGAGTCAGGCAGTTGACCTATAAAATGCTCTCAAAATGAAACAAAAATAAATTTACAGTTTGCCTTAAAGATACCTAGTAGTATTCAAACACACCCAATTTATTTATGGGGGATTAGAAAACTATTAAAATATTGTTATTTATATTTTTAGCAGACAGTTTTGGTAAATACCTCAGATATCTAAAGAGCTAACATAAACATCAATTTAAAATCGAGTATATATATATATGAGTTTAATTTTATTGATCACGTTTTATGGTGGTATTTCCGTTTAGATTGATATTAATTTTCAAGTATGTTTATTTGAAGTCTATATCTTAATATTTTTCTTTTCCTTGAATGGTTGAATGGAGTTCCTGTATACACCCAATGGAGTTGAAACAATTTGAAGTCTAAATCCGGAATCTGATCCAGAACTAAACCAGTAAAATACAATTTGGATTGAAAAAATAAAAGTAGTTTTTGCTTTTTAGAATAAAATATCAATTGTTTTTGTATTTTTCTATTAGTGATGTTTCCACTTAACATGACATTGACAAAATTAACCAAGGTTTACGCCGGAACTGTAGGTTATTGATCACTAAATCTTAACAAAGGGTCTAAAATTTGTCGATGCCACCAAGTAAATCTATTTTGTTGAAAAAAGTTAGCAGTTCTAATACACACATTTGAAATTTTAATGCAAGTATAATGTAATGTATTCATAAAAAATTCAATTTTTGAAAAAAAAAAATGTCTGAATTCTCAAATGCAATTATACTGCAATTCCAAATTTGCAATTAAAATTCCGTAAATCATTTAACTGTTTTTATTCATAATCAGTAACACTCTTACTTACAACAATTAATTGAGGAATTTATGTCGCATTTGATTAAAAAAGAGTCAAGATCCGAGTTAGCAAGGTTTCCGCATATACATATGTAAATATGTATACACAATAGAACTGTCCATAACTCAGATTGGCAAAACGGAGTGCTACCCACACAAAGAATCCACAAAGACAAAAAGTAGAGATTGAATCAAGTGCTTTTTGCGTTGGTGTCAGATGCTGTTTTTTAAGCCACATTTGATACCTAACAACAATTAAACAGAGAAGAAAAATACGAAAATACGACAAGAAATCAAAATTGAATTCTCGCGAAATCCAAACCAAACCAAACTAAACATAAATGTGTTGGTGAGTTTTGGCTTTATGACCGGGTCGTAAAAGCCTGAAAAGCACAAGATATAAAACACTTAAAAAATTGTGGCGTGGGTTCGCTATTACAGTAGAATTTGCTTAGCTGCCTTGCGTATTCTGCACTTTGGAGGCAGTTATCCTAAAACTGGAGGCAGAGTATTTTAAAATTTTCGCTTAAAAAAACCGTTTGCATGTTTTATTGAACAGTATTTATGAAATAAATTTGCTTTTTACTTTTCAAAAACAATAAGTGTATGAATATTTCATATATATTTACATATATATATAATTGTGCTAAAGTGCAAAAGGCTGTGAAATTGAATGCAGGAAACGTAATTATTTTCATGCAAAACTCCATCATAATGCAACAAAATGAATACTCCATGCAACTATCAGACCGACATAGCTACGGATCGAAGCAGCTAAGCAAATTATACAGTAGTAGGAAAATCTCGTAATGACTCAAGCTTAGAGAGACTTATATAGTGAGTATGTGATGAGTACTGAATAGTGAGTTGTGAGTGGTGAGTAGTGAATAGTGAATCGCGCATTCATCTTCAAGTCAAATGCAAAATTCGCTGGAAGAATTCTCACTAGTCATTGCAGGTGGTTGACTTGACTCTTTGGTCTCTCAGAATCCGTAGAGCTGAGTTAAAAAGGTTCTAACGCATTTTTAATGATTTAATTCCTTGATGTTTTCTTGGCCTGCCACAGCTTTATACATTCACGCCATATTTTGTAATTTTCGATTCAGCTTTTTTCAGAGTTTCAATGCGCCGACGCACCTGTTTCACTGTTGGCTGCTTTAAAGCCAAATCAAAAGCAGCTGCCGCCAATTACCAGCACCGAAACGTTTGCAGCTAATGTAACGACATTTTTGTTGCATTTTTTCCCACACACATCACGGCACAACACACCGAATTCGTAAATCCAAATCCAAACCGAAACCGAAACGGAAAATCCAAAACGGTTACGGGCGAGCGAGCACTAACGACTGTTGATGTTGCAAGCGCGGCGCACGAATCGACACTGCCTGCAGCCAGGCGCTGAGAAGGTGCAGCTGCTGTCGGCAGATCTCGATCGGCGCTCTCTCACACACACGCACACACTGACATGCACCCTCGTGCTCCCGCACACGAATGCTCGCTTACACGTACTGCTCGTCAGTGTTGCCCGGTACTGAGCGCTCACATAGGCTAGATTTTTAGTAAAATTAGGTAAAAATGAGCTCCAAATAAAAATAAGCTGGAAACAAGCTATATATTAAAATGCACAGAGATCTTAACAAATCATAAGAATTTGAATGACTTTATTTTTTATTAAACAGTTTAAAAAATTGTCCCATTCTTTTTAGACAGGTATTCTGGGTATATTAGTATCAAGTTTTTGGCAAATTTTCTGCATTATCCTTTGATAATCCTTGGGATCCGTTATTTTGACTACAGATCAAGAATTATTTTCTTAGATAAACCAATATTAGTTGCTGTTACTAAATTATGTTAGTTGGTTACCAAATTCTTGGAAAATTTCCTTATAACAGCAATTTTAGCAAGATTTTTTCGATATTTGCTTATATTCTACATAAAACTCTTTTTCGCAACGCCATCCACTACCCATGTTGGCTTTATTAAATCAATTTTTTAATATACTCAAATAATTTAACAATTGTAATCAGATGCCCCAATTAAACAGTGTGCTATTTCTATGGCCAAGCCAAATCAGCTCTCTTGAGCTTTAATTGAGAATAAATCCAAAACGGTAAAAGAAAACGTAAAAATAAGATTTGTGAATGACAGAATATTGGACTAATCATTTAAGAGCATAATTATGAATTTTGGATGTATAAGTGATCAGACAAAGTTTTTAATATTAAGTGTGCTATTTCTATGGCCATGGCTGTATATAGCTTGTTAGGTCTGCCACGCCTCCTTCTGCCTGTTACATACATATGTACATTCTGACAAAAAAAAAACAACCTATGTATCCCATTTTCCAATGGGAACAGGGAATAAAAATGCTAGAGCTAGCCTAAAATAGGCTAAACTGGCAACACTGCTGCTCGTGTTCTCTCTTACTCTCTCGGCGCCCAGGGCAACTTCACGAATAAAGTTCTACTTCGTGTCGAACAACAGCAGAAATTCCGAACGCGCCGCGTTGCGACTGCGAGTGCGTTTTGTTTGTCGTTGTTGTTGTTGTCGTTGTTGGCTCTCCGCGCTGCCCACAACTGAGCGCCAGGTGCGACGCGAATAGCAGCTGAGTCGCAGTCGCGGCTTGGGCGAAGCGACGCGTCTGGACGGAACGAAGACTTTGTTGTTGTAGGCTTCAATGGGTTAAATGGTCTCGTGTTGTTGCCGTCGCTGCCTCTGCTTGCCAGGGCTGCCAACTTAGCCAGATCTGGCTATTTTTTGAGCGGGTTAGACGCTTTGATGCGTTTAACCAAATCGGAACTAGATTTTACTACTTCACTCGTGCAAGTGAAGAAAGAAATTTACGCGATGCCTTCCTGATTTTTTTTTTTTGCTTGTTAATCAAATTTTGTTGTATTTTAGATAATAATAATTTTAAAAATTTTTTAGCCATTTTTAGCCACTTTTTTCGTCAATTTTAGCCACTTCTGGTTCAAAAAAACTGGCAGCACTGATGTATGGGTTTTGCACAATGAGCAGCCGGCTTTAACCCACTGTGAAAAATCAGTTCGTATTCATGTTAAATTTCATGTAACCTCAACTAGGGTTTGCAGTGGTTGTCGGATATTTGTTAGAAAATGCGCAAAATATTGTATATAGCAATTAATTGAAAATGTGTAAAACCGGGTTAATAACTTAAGGATGTACATAAGTATATAATGTATGTAACAGACAGAAGGAGGTGTGTTTGGCATCACAAATTAAAAACACAAATATTGTTGGGTATTTATGGAGCCTTTAGAAGAGCTAATTTCTAGTGGAATTCAAAAAATTTTTGTAAAATATCCTAATTATTTTCGATTAGAATCAGTAAAAGAAAGAAAACTAAAAAGTCGTAAGCGCCATTTTTTCGATTTTCAGTTTTTGATGCATCTGTGTATGTACACATATTACCTACTCATCTACACAAAAAATGTCATAATCTAATTTTACGTATTCACTGAGATATCAGCCCGGGAAGGGTTCGATATGTCTGTATGCATTAACGATGAGATCTTAGCTAGCTAGAGCTTGAAGCTAGAGTAGCCATATTCGAATAGATATGTATGTATATTCTGTAGATCAAGTTTGTTTGAAATTATGGATCCACTCCCCCTGATATTTTCAAATTGTATTCTGAGACCCAAAGAAGAAGCAGTAGAGTGACACTGTGTCATAATTTAAAAAATTAAAATTGTTTTGCAATTATGAATGTTTATTAATTAATGTCATGTTTTATTAAAATTAATTAGTCTATTTTAATTGAATTATTTTTGTTTACATTTTTTAAACTTTGCAATTTGTATATATCTTTCCCAATTCTTCTTTTATAGAAGTAATGCTCGCTTGATTTCTTTCTATTCCACAAATATACCTATGCTAATGAGTTGACTTATACCCAGCTCAGGTAGACGTAGTCCTAGGTACATACCACTACTAAAGACGTGACGTCTACCTTTTTCAGCCGTTTCTTTTCGGAATCGTTTATCAAAACAAACAGAGTGTACCGGAGGCTGAGTAATGTGACATTTGGGACTGGAAGTGAATGGCCCTCACATGTACGAGCGTTGTATGAATGAATACGACTATAGACATACTTACGTACCTCCCGGCAGAGCAATACTACTCGTAACATCACGTGCCCCTGACTGAGACTTAGTCTCAGACGGCCATAAATTCGCAGGCTTGATTGTGTTTGACTTTAAGGCACTTTATGGCATAAATCACAGAACTGCAAGCGATGCCCCAAACGAAGAAAGAGAAAGAGAGAGAGAGAGAGAGAGAGCGAGAATGAGAGACAAGACAGTGGCAGATAGAGGGAAGAGGGTGGAGAAGGAGTCGAGATAGAAACTAGTCACTGGAGAACCAGGAATTGACCTGCGGGTTAATTGCTGACAATCTTCCAAAGCCCAAAAAAAACAAAACATAACCAAACCAATGAGAAGGATAGGACGACAGGGACAGCGAAAGAGGGAGGCTTTGGCAAAGTTAAACTTTAGCCAACTTTAACGATTTTAATCTTTATTTATAGGCAGCTCGCATGCGTAACGATTGTGAGTGTGTGTGTGTGTGTGTAAGAGACTGACACTTGGCATTGGTATGGTAACAAGACGTGGCAGTCTGATCAGTCTGATCAATAAGCACCGTTCACCTCCTTTCCTTCTTTCCAATCTTTACATTGCCTCCTTTCCTAGCGATTCCGCCCATTAGCCAGAGCCAAGGAGCTGCCCCACAGCGGTTTGCAACAACTTAAAGCCGTTGGCCATTGGCGAGCTAACGAAGTTGACAACTTGATGACATTTGATCTCTTGGCTTGAACAATCGCAGTAACATCGAAAACAACAGCAGGCTGAAACCACAATTGACAGCATTGATCAGATGGAGCGAACTTGGATCATTGCAATGCCATGGGCAGAATACTCTTGATTATGGTCTAGGCGAAGCAAGCGTGGAGATTAGCTTCGGTATTGGGTTGAATTAGAGGTGGGCTTTGATTCGATTTCGAGGTAATCGATTTTTATTTTTTCGGCGATTTAATCGATTTTGTTTTTTTTTATTTTGGGATTTCTAGCGCTGAAGATATGTACAATTGTTGTACGCTTAGGGTACAATCGGTAGCAAAAAGAACAGAGTCTTTCACCCGACTGATCTGCTCCGTACTTACCAGTTCTTGTTTGTTTTCCAACCAATATTAATTTAATTTTGTATGCATAGATTTTTGAGTTTTTCCCACAGGCTACCTGAAAAGACAAATTACCGGTTTTATTTCGGTTAACCAATTAAATCGATTTTTAGACGTAAATCGATCAAAAAGATCTATTCTTGAAAATTCAAGATCGAACACAGCTCTTGGTTTCGAGTATATTTTACCGGTTCGGGTTTGTCTGGGTATGGCTACTTAATTAATTAAATTGACAGCACAAGTATATATTGTTTCTTGTCTTGTGACGTTTGCAAATTGGCAATAAAACGTTTTTAACGGTTCATCGATGACTGCAACATTCACGCTAATCACGAAATATTGCTAAAAAAAATTTCGTTACACAAAAAGATGCGACCCTTTTCCAAAAACTTTAGCATGGTCTTGTCCAAATGGTGCTGAAAGTGGAGTAACAAATTAAGGAGCAATAAAGCAAAATCTTATTTTTAGGTAACACTGCAGAAAATTCAATTATGCCGAATTGGTGAAAAATTTAATATAATGATTTATAATCTATGCCTTTCTATGTTGATAATTGAGGATGTTCTTACACTAGTAGTTCATATTGGGGCTCCCAATACAAATCTAATACATACAAGAAATACTCGAATAATTGGAAACTGTTGCTTTTTTGGCTATTGGGACTGGGGTATAGAAAATCACCAACTGGTCGGCATTAACGCCATTCCGGGATCCTGACACATCCTGATATCCAACAACTATAAATACATATACAAAAGTGTATATCTTCTTTACCATTTATTTATAAATAAAACTAACACCCATACAAAAAATGAGCCCTGCAAAAAGTGCAAACTAGATACGAGAATGCAATGTAATTATAAACACGTTGAAAGTTTAAGATTTAGACTAGTTTTCGCATATATCGTTAACATATATGTTTCTAGAGTTTGGCTTTTGTTACAGCTGCCACTGAGAGTTGAGGGTCCAACTTGGCAACAGTCAGATGCAACTGCTCCTCTTGCGGCAAAAGATTACCCGCCCCGAATATGTTACGAGGATCCAAATGCTGTTTCGCAGCACCGTAGAGGGCTGATCCAGTCTCAGTAACCGCATTGCGGTACCAATGGCTACGAATCTTGCCCACGCCATGGTGATGGGAGAGCGATCCACCGCAGGCCAGGATCTCCTCACGGGCACTGTGCTCGATGGCCTCGAATATCTCAACAGGATTGGGAATGCTGAGGTAACGGAAACCAAAGTAAAAGTATATGCATGCTCCAGCATCGTAGGTCTGCGTCACCCGGCAGGATATAGTGTAGTGTGATATATTGTGCTTCGCACACTCCTGCAAGCAAAGATCAGATGTCAGCCCCTATGTGTTCTCAGACACTTAGATTTACAATAATTTACGAACCGAAACCACCCGTTGTTTCACACAGCGGCAAAGTAAACTGCAGCGATCCCAAGGTACGGATGTCTCAAACGATTCGGCTACAATGCCTTGATGCATTGCAAAGTCCTGGACGAGAGTAAGTTGTAAATGTAATAAAATAAATCCACGAGGATTTCTTTCTTGCACCCCTAATCCTCTACTCACCCTAATGTAGGCGATGACAAAGGTGAATAGATAGCCTCGTTCGCCATTCTGACCACCTGCCGGAAAACCTTTGTAGCGTGCAGCAATTTCATAGATAAGCGCCTCCTGGCGCTGCACATCCTTGGATTCTCCCTCGAAGAGAAGAGTAGCGGCACAGATGTGATTTAGATCAATACCCTTCCAATGGGTTACGTAACGCTGTTTGATCGCATCCAAACAGCTGGCCAGCCAGGTCTTTTCGGGTTTGAGGGCCTGGCCAAAGAGGAACTGCTCGTTGTCCATGAGACGCACTGACGCAGGCTGGCAACGACGTCGCGCCACTTCACGCATAAATTGCACACCCTGTTCAAAGTTGGGAAACGCCAGGGATCCGTAGCGCTGAACCGTTGGCAAGGGACGCACTTTGAGCACAACCTCGGTAATGACACCAAGCGTACCCTCTGATCCCATTATGATGTGATTAAAATCTGGTCCACAGCTGACGCGTGGAGCACTACACTCACGCTCCAAGGTGCCGGTGGGTGTAACCATGCGCACGCGCACCACTAGATCCTCAATGTTGCCATAGACGTTCTTCTTCATGCCAGACGCACGAGTAGCCACCCAACCCCCCAGCGTGCTAAACTCGTAGGAGTCGGGCTCATGGCCAACGGTGAGACCCAGTTCACGCAACACCCTCTCCAGATCCTGACCCACAATGCCAGACTCAAAGCATACGGTGAGATTCTCTCGATTAAGCCACAGCATGCGATTCATCTGCGATGTGTCTAACACACAGATCATGCGCTCCTCCTTCTGCGGGCAGGTAATAGCACCGGATACGCTGGTACCGCCTCCGTAGGGCATCAGCATAACGTTGTGCTTGTGCGCCAGCCTTACCAGCTGCACTACCTCGTCGTGGCAACGTGGCCAGACCACAACGTCTGGAATGCGTTTAAACTTATTGTGCCACAAACTGTAGATGTCATGGAGTGTCTGCCCATGACAACGCACCAGGCGATCCACGCCCTCTTGAGAATGCTCCACCTTGGTAGCCCCGCGCAGTTCATTCATGAAGGGTGCGTTTTGTACGAGGTTCGGGAATTGCTGCGGCAGCATTGGGTACTCCTTACTGGGGTTCACACTCAGGTTGAATTTATTCTGAACCCATTTGGTGAAACTGGGCAACTCGCAACCACCCAGCGGATATCTGGAAAACATTGGAAAATAACCGAGGGGTGTTAACATTCAAATCCCTATCATCATTTTCAGGGACTGGGCATAAAGCGCAGGGATGAACAAGTATTAAATTGGGCTTGGTTAAAATTAAGAATTTAGCTCTTAAGATAATTTACCTCGGAGCTTTTCAACTAAGATCGATTTATTAATGAGAATAAACTTTATTCGATTTATGGTTCTATTATTTCTATATTGAATTTATGTAAACTATACAATGACCAAATTATTATTTAAACTGTCGATATCTATTTTGTGATTACCGATGGATTTCCTATAAGACATCTCGTGTATGCGTAGATCAATGAACATAAGCAGATCATAACGAACATTAAATATTATTTATGTACATGTATGTACATGAGTTTGGTTAATAGGTATTACTTTAAAAAGTCTCTGCACTTTTTGAAGTTATAGTTTTCACATTGAACCAAATATCGCTGTGTTATGTTTAAATGGGCAAATAGATGTTATAGAATATGGAAGAGTTCAATTACAGAGCTCGCGTAGAACTCAAGTTTAATTGCAATTGTGCGGAAGCGGAAAACTAAATTTACCAGCTCAATTAAACGACACCAAATTGGAGTAATAGTACTTCAAATTGGGAATTTATAGTAATTAAACAATCTTACACATTCTGAGAAATGAAGAGAACATTACGCATGTAATGTGCATTCAATTAAAATATTAACTTTAACACTGTATTGTGACATGGTAATAGTGATTAAGACAACTAACCAATAACCTTAGTCTGATTGGGTTTTTCTGGGTTTTCCCCAATCCACGCAGCAAATTCTGGACACATTGTTATTTTATTCCATTAAATTTTTTAACTTTTAATTTTGTATCCACAGATCATCATTTTATATTTTAAACTTTTAATTTAATTCTATTATTAGTTTACATTTCATATGTAATCTTAATCTTAATTTAATTTCTCTGTCGACTGTTCATAGTTGACATTAATTTGAAATTAGATTTTCGAAAACCAATTTATCAGTTCAATTATGTAAATTATCAGCCAAATATCAAGATTTGTAAAAATACTCACTTGTCACCTTTGAAGCAGATAACGCCATCCTGTCCGTAAAACTGAGCGTCGTTATATCCCCAGCCGTACCACTTCAGCGCCTCGTGACTGAGCAAAAAAAAAGTAATGGGTTATTGAGATAAGGCAACTCTGGCAATGACAGGTGTAGTCTGCCGGTTTCGCCCCTTATCACTTACCGCTTCTTGGGTATGACACTCTCCACATGCCGGCTGACCCGGGGGTCCAGGGCCAGCGAAGTTCCCTCCGGAAGGGTGTCCGAAATTTGTGCGTCCACCGTATTGCGTTTAGTTGTCATTGCAATTTGTTTTTGTGCGATGCTAAATATTACAGTTTGTAGTATTTTCCGTCTGGCAGCACCGGCACAAAAAAATCGATATTTGGTTTTGTTTTCGGTTGGTTTACCGCTTCAATTTTCCGGCGCCAGCTGAATGAAGGGAATTCGACAGCCTGCTATTGTTTTGAGTTGTAATTTGTTTACAGTGCTAAATTGTTAAATTCTATGCCTTTGACTTCAGTCAATATCGCCATTTGCTATCTAATCCCGTGTACTTTTCGCTTATAACTAAATATTTAAATAGAAACTGAACCAAAATGCGCTCTGCGACAGCTGCTGCCTATGCCTCTGCTGCTGCCTCTGCCACTGTCGCTTCTCTATCAACCACACGCGCAAAGAGAGACCACGAACAAGCGAGAGAGCGACCCACAGGGCGAAAGAGAGCGCAGCCCCCCGTCAACGCACCGCTCAAACGGTTCGTGCCGTGCGTTCGAGAAGGGTGGGGTGGGTCGAAACGGTTGGAAATTCTCAAATAAATTTACAAAAATACCAGTAAGGACGGAGCTACAGTCGGACGTAACCGACTGTAGGACCCCTGTACTTCGTATTTTTCTTCGCTGTTTCTTATGCGATCGTAATGCAATTCACAGCATTAATGGAGAAGGCCATAGACTACGTACATGCCAAATTCCGTATCCTTACCATTAAAACTTTAGCTTTAAAACCAAAAACTGTTTCTAAATCGGTTTTCAATTAGCGGACCAATGTGAAAAGTTATCAAAAAACTTAAACATATTGGATGTAATCACTTCATAGGAGAACCTAGATCCCAAAAAATTGTGTTGCTAGCTCTTCTGGTTTCCAAGATCTCGTTAGCTGCTTTTTTTCTTTCGCGGTTAATAAGTAAATGGAGGGAGATATATCAAAAATCTAAAACGAACTTGATCTGCTTGCAGCAAAGGAGAATCTGCATACCGAAAATGGTATCTCTAGCTCTTATAGTTGCTGAGATCTAGATTTTCATACGGACGGACAGACGGACATCGCTATATCGACTCAGCTCGTCGTCCTGAGTCAGAATATATATAGTACGTCGTGGGGTCTACCAAGCTTCCTTTTGGGTGTTACACACATCTGTCATTTACACTAAATTAATAAACCCTGTTACTTTTTTAAAGAACAGGGTCTAAAAACATAGCAATCGCTCTGTTTGTGAGAAAGTCGTATGTTTACAATTTTTAGATAGAATCAGTCTATTCCAAAATTCTCCAAGCTACAGCTCGATCTGGCTTAAATATTTGTTTGTCAGTTTTTTTTTTAAATATTCAAAATTTGTTGATTTTCCCGTGAGAACCGAATTCAAGATGCCCACGAAAAAGCGATCTGTGGTGAAAAAAACGGTTCTACCCACTGAAACTGAGCCCTCTGCTATCCCTGTCGAAACGGAGAGTCTTCCGGCTAATGCTGGATCGGGTGCGGAGGTCAAGAAGTCTAAAACGAAGACTAAAACTAAGACCAAGTCCAAGAAAGTTTCTAAATGAGTGGACCACGGGAGTTCAACGCAAATACTCAAGATTAGGCCACTTTTATCAGCAAGCTAAGCTAAATTCAAATTTTTTAACGAAAATACAAAACCGATAAGCATAACCGATTCGCTCTGCTTTCTATGGTTTGGGCTATGTAACCCAAGGGTGGTAAATTCACAGTGGGTTAGGATGCGTTTCCTCTCATATTTTATAACCACTGCGTAACGGTAATGTCGCTTACGTCATTTGACGCGTCGACAGGTGGAAGTAATTACACAAATTCCAAAAGTTTTAATAGTTCGACCCACTTACATATTGAAATCTACAACGCGGGTCTTGCCGAAAGTTCAGCTTATTTGTAAGGGAAATTTGACAGATGCTCGTTAATTTGTAATTCACATTGACGCTATTTTTTGTGTATTTATTTACACAATAATGGTGGGAAAACTACACTACCAAGAATTATATGGTGAAAGAATTGAAATATACTATTTAATAAGTAATGTCTTTACGTGGTTTCTAGATTTTATAATAGTATGAACATCGATAATTATCGATATCATTATTCACTGATTTGGTTTCGTTGTCAGTTGTAGTAATCGATAAAATATTCCCGTTCGATTAATCAGATTGACCACGATGCCGTGTAATTGATAACGAATTAATCTTCGTTTAAGATGGATTAATTTCAGGCTGAATGTCACTTGATCGTTTTAGGATTTATTGAAATATAACCTTTCGAACAGATAAACCCAAATCCCCGACTGCAGCGCGCGACATTAAAAACAAAACTAAACTCCTAAAACCGATTGCATTTGGTCATCGTCTGGTGTTGCTGTTAGGAAACGTTCGTCTCTTGCAAAAGGCAAAAACAACAGACCGAAATGACAACAATAAAAAAGCCAATGTTTATTATGTGCTTATTTACACATCTCCAAACAATTTTACAATTGCTTCAAGTGTAAATTCGTCAAACGAAACCTCCACACGAAGCGAAAAATATACGTTATTTGTTGAATTTTCGCACTCGCGGGTTCGAAGTCTGTTGACTTGTTTTACATTTATTTCTTTTTTCTTTTTCACTGTGTTCAATTATTGTACATTTCTATTTCTATTTCATTTCAGGCTGTTGCTTGCGAATTTGCATTCGCATGTTTGCCGTGGTGCTTGAAACGCTTAATTTGCACTTCCCTCATTTGCTCAGCGCACTTTGTTGACATTTGCGATTAGCCTTGTTTGCCCAGAGTTACGCAGTCAGGAAGTGTAGGACAAATATTAGCTGGCAAATAGCATTAGATTAAACACATTACGGCGGCTGCGGATCATTGAGATCTGATTGCTTCTGTTTCCCAGCCGTTTGAATTCAGCGGTTGCACACTTGCGCCATCTGCCGGCAACAACTGCAACACTAGCTGCGCATCTTGCCCAACACTGGCGCAAATTGGACGCAATCGATTGCAGATAATACACTAGCATTTAGCAATTACGCTCAAAGTTAATATGCTTATAAAGACATAAAAAAGAGAATAAATTGCAGTATGCACCCAATTTCAAGACAACGCAACGCTTTCGATTAATAATCGAACTAGTTTGAGTGCGTGTACGCGTTCATCGATAGCCAGCTCTATCTGCGATAGTTGCACATCACTATCGCCACAGCGATTCTGTTCCAAAGCAAAAACATAAGAGAAAAACCCAAATTGTTGCATAAATAAGCAAAACAACGCGAACAAAACACGAACTGCACACCACAGCAGCAACTGAGGCATGCCCCTTGCCGCCGCTATGCGCCCCAGTTGCCCCTCAAGCCCACAAGCCTAGCTTATATTTGTTTGTGTTTGTACGTATACAGCGCTGTGTGTGTGCGTTTGTGTGTGTGTGTGTGGGAACAAAACAAGCCCATCAAATGCCAATGGACCGTTATTCGGCTGCGGCTGCAGCAGAAGCCGCGATGACTCATAGGTAGGCTATGCGCGTGCGACCAAGAGAGACGGCACGCTCGACGCCCTCTCCCCGTCTCTGTATCAGCGAGTGCGCCTGTGTGCGTGTGCAATAATCACAACAACAGCAACAACAACAACGAGAGGAGCAATAAAAAGAAAGGACAAAAATGCCGCTGCTGTCGAAATGCTTCCCCTGCCTGCGGTTTAAGCGGGAGGAGGTGATCGAGAGGCTGGACTACAGCAACACGCCCCTACAGGACGCCTTCCCAGAGGTGTGGCAGCACGAGCGCACGCTGGAGGAGCTGCAGTTGAGCAACGCACGGGTAAGCGTCGAATCTGGGTCTGTGGCATGCCGCATGTTGCATATTACTCTTATTCTTTGTTGTCTTGCAGCTGCAGACGCTGCCCCCGCAGCTCTTCTACTGCCAGGGACTGCGCGTGCTGCAGGTGAGCAGCAACAACCTGGAGAGCATTCCACAGGCCGTGGGCTCGCTGCGGCAGCTGCAGCACTTGGACCTGAACCGCAACCGTAAGTGGGTGGAATGTGTTTGAAGAGAATTTTTTGTTATTTGTGGCTTTGCAGTGATTGTCAACGTGCCAGAGGAGATAAAGGCCTGCAAGCATCTGACGCACCTGGATCTGAGCTGCAACAGCTTGCAGCGGCTGCCGGATGCGATCACGTCGCTGATATCGCTGCAGGAGCTGCTGCTGAACGAGACCTACCTGGAGTTTCTGCCCGCCAACTTCGGGCGGCTGGTGAACCTGCGCATCTTGGAGCTGCGGCTCAACAACCTCATCACGCTGCCCAAGTCGATGGTGCGCCTGGTCGGCCTGCAGCGGCTGGACATTGGGGGCAACGAGTTCACCGAACTGGTAAGCCGTGTGCCTTGGATGTGGCTGGATTAATGTTGACCCCGTCTCTTTTAGCCCGAGGTCGTTGGGGAGCTGAAGTGCCTGCGGGAGCTGTGGATCGACTTCAATCAGATACGTCGCGTGTCGTCGAACATCGGCAAGCTGCGGGAGCTGCAGCATTTTGAGGCCAACGGTAATCTCCTGGACGCCCTGCCCAACGAGCTGAGCAACTGGCGCAACGTCGAGGTGCTGTCGGTCTGCGCCAACAATCTGGAGGCGTTTCCTTTCAGCGTGGGCATGCTCAAGTCGCTGGTCACCTTCAAGTGCGAGTCGAACGGGCTCACCGAGCTGCCCGACAGCATCAGCTACCTGGAGCAGCTGGAGGAGCTGGTGCTGAGTCACAACAAGCTAATGCGGCTGCCCAGCACCGTTGGCTCCCTGGTCAGGCTGCGCTTTCTCTTCGCCGACGACAATCAGCTGCGCCAGCTGCCCGACGAGATCTGCAGCTGCAGCCAGCTTAGCGTGCTGAGCGTGGCCAACAACCAGCTCTCCGCGCTGCCTCAGAACATCGGCCACCTGGCCAAGTTGCGAGTGCTGAACGTGGTCAACAACTACATCAACGCGCTGCCCGTGTCCCTGCTGAGCCTGATCAATCTGACATCGCTGTGGCTCAGCGACAATCAGTCGCAGCCGCTGGTGCCCCTGCAGTACCTGGATGCGAGCAGCAAGACGCAGCTAACGTGCTTCATGTTGCCGCAGGTGGCGTTCAAGATGCAGGCACAGCAGCAGCAACAGCAGCAACAACAGCAGCAGCAGCAGCAACAGCTGCAGGATCAATACGAATTCGTCTATGCCAATCATCAGCAGCAACAGCAACCACAACAGCCGTCGAGTCCCACGCGCCGCATCTGCTTTGCGGAGGAGGCCACCATTCTCAGCAGCGCCGCTCAGCCACAGCCTGCTCCTAGCTATCCGGTCAGCTATGCCAGCCCACAGCAGCAGCAGCAGCTGCCTGCCGGTAGCTCGGTGCGCTTGATGCGCTCCCCCACACCCTACCCTAAGGAGCTGCGCCAAATGGCCAAGTACATGCGGCAGGCGCAGGCGGCGAATGCGGCAGCGTCTGCTGCAGCAGCAGCAGCAGCAGCTTCCCCATCGGGATCTGCAAGCGAAGTGCGTGAGGCGCGAGTTGTGGTGCCCAACGGCCAAGTGCTGGCCCTGCCGCACACACTCTGTGATAGCAGCCAGGATGCAGTGGATCATGCCACAAAGAGTGCAATATACGGCGTCTACCAGCCGCAGCAGCAGCAGGAGTACTACGGCCTGCCCCTGGTCAACTACGAGGCGCATTACCAGCAGCTTTACGTGGACGCCAACGCGCTGCAGCTGCCCACAACGCACCTGTCCAACGGCACAGAGCAAAGCTACGAGCTGCAGCCGCTGCAGGCGTTGCAGGCGCCGCCCCCGCGCATGGAGCCGCCTCCCTACCACATAGCGCGCGTGTACACGAAGAAGACGCCGGAGGATCTAACGCTGTACGAGTCGATGAGGCAGCGCAAGCAGCAGCAGCAGGAGCTGTTGCAGGCAGCCGCGCAGCCTTTGTACGTGCAGAGCAACAGCTACCAGGATGTGCTGAACAGCAACCTGAAAACCACAGC
Organism: Hypselothyrea guttata; assembly: GCA_035045125.1. Classification (NCBI taxonomy): domain Eukaryota; kingdom Metazoa; phylum Arthropoda; class Insecta; order Diptera; family Drosophilidae; genus Hypselothyrea; species Hypselothyrea guttata. The sequence continues at coordinate 60,324 of JAWNNJ010000258.1, forward strand.
CATTGAGGCACACACGGAGCAGTTGGACTACCAGAACAACATCAACACGGAGCAACTGGATGTGGAGCAGCTAACAGCTGAGCAGCAGCATCAGCCGCATGATGTGCCTATGGATGTGGAAATGGACGATACGCTGTCCCAGATATCCGTCAACTCAACCGCAACTAACAACACTTCCAGGACGGGCAACGGCAAGAAGTCAGCATGGATCTTCGGCGTGCACAAGAATCCCACGGTCAAGCAGGTGACGCTCAAGTGGGAGCACAGCATTGGCTTCGACGTGGCCGAGCTGATCAATCAGGTGAGTCTGCCTACACTCTATTCAATTTAAATTTAATCGCTAAATTCGTGCTTTGCAGGCGGGCATCTTTGTGGGCGCTGTCACGCCCAACTCAAGCGCTGCGAAGCTGCTGAGCATCGACGACAAGCTGCTGGAGATCGATGGTTACGATCTGACCAATGCCAATCTGAGCGATGCCAAACGCGTGCTGCTGAACTGCGGCACGGTGGTGAACATAATGCTGTCACGGAAGTGATGCCACAGTCGAATCCAAGCACTCCCAATTCCATTTGCACTCCCAATCGAATGCCACAGCACTCCGTACCGAGACCGAAGACTTTTGCGCATTTTTTCGAAAGCAATTTAAGTGTTACGATAATATAAGTAAAGTCGATCATAAGCAAGCCATAGAAGTCCATATTGCACTGGTGCCTCAAGAGAAGACGAACAAACCAAGTTTAACATTATCCACTTCCATTTTCATAGAAACAATCTAGATAACGTAGAAGTACGCAATTGCATACTGTAATTTCTATCTATTATTCTAAAAGTATTTGAAGTAATCGCGAGAATTTCATTAAATTAAAACAACATTAACTCCTAAGCTTGTTACATGAAGTTGACTGTAAGAAACCGTGGTATATCATAGATTTTCCCTCTTAGTTGTATTATATGTAAGCAGTAATCAGTAATCATATGGTTTCAGTGGACCAGTACTCGATTGGTATTCAAATAGCAATATTATTTAAATCGTTTAATAGCGAGCGTCGGGAGATGTGTGGAGAGTATATGCATATGCATATTTATTTATTTGTATTAAATCGAATAGCATATAATTTATTTAATTATTTGTTGTCGATAGTTTATAATTAATAGTGAATAGTTCAGACTAGTTCGCATTCTTTTGGCCACCAGTGTAACTCATGCAACACTAGCTTAAATAAAATAGTGCAATTAGCGTTGATTATACGTACATAAAATTACAAGTACCACATATAGACAGCATTTATATGATATACATACAACTATATATATACATATATACATATATTTACAACTAGCGCCTATATATTTTACGCCCAGCGTTGTTCAAATTTGTTCCATAATTTAACAAAATATATAGATGCATGCATACACACAGCTATACACAGATATTTGCTGTTTATTATGTTAGTTGTTATTGTGAAATTCTATATTATATGTTAAGAATCAGATCACATGTATTCGATATTCAATAATCCGATATTATCTAGCTGTACTCATTGATTTACCTATGGAAAATTGTTAAATTCTCATACTCTATTGGCGTTGTGAACAGTATTATTGTTTAGCTGTTTAGTTCTAAACTCGAGCATTACCATCTCTATATTAATATATAAATAGTGCATACGTACATGAAGATCTTTCTATTGTAAGAGCCCCAAAATGCAATATTGTTTATACGAATCATCCAGATACTAAACGAACCTTGTAATCCTTAAAATAAACACAACTTTTCACTTGGCACGTCTTATCTCTTATAATTTTCACAGTGCAACACTTGCAATTTATATGAAACCAACCTCTATGGAGGTATATTTACTTTAGCCTCGAACGATCACGATGTGATTGGCATACGTACTCTATAAGTCGCTTATTCTCTCTCTCTAAGCACTCTCTAACTAGTTCTCGAATATAATTATTGGTATTATGGCCGAACTCTGCCCCTATTGCTTTGCTCAATGGCAGTTCCAAGACGTTGTACGATATCCAGTTCTCCTCGCTCAGTCGGTTTTTAACTTGAAGCATTACGGCTTTTGCACTCAGCGTGTGCCCACAGATCACCCAGCCAGTGGGGAAGTAATTATACGGGTTGCAGAAGAACTTATAGCGTCTGGGTCGGTTATCTTTCTTGCTGCATACGACTCCAAATTGTTCAAATATATCCCAATCATTGCCTACGGCTAAGGGTATTCGAGTTCCCAGTAAAAGAAGTGACAAATGAGCTCTAAAGTCTTCATCAAAGTTTTGTTCCTTGCACTTCTGCAAGGATTCGTCTTCTTTGTCTTTCGAAGTTTCCCTTTGAAGAGCTGCAAATATAATAATTAAATAATAATTATATACTACTTTATTGATCGAATATGATTTAACAAATCGCATTCTATAAAATAATAATATGTGTACTATGTACATATGTATATCATCCATCAATTTCCTGACTCCATGTGATAGCCCCTTGCTCAGTTAATCTAGATAGCTATTCTCACTAAAAAAAAATGCAGAAATAGAACAAAATAAAGAATGAATTTCTTGCAAAACTTTCGTGGACAACTGGAAAGTTTAGCATACTCCTTGAACTGAAATCAGCGATGTAAAAAGTAATAACACAGCGTTTTTGTTGAAATATATTAATCTCTTAGTTTAAAACGCAATTTAACATTTTCTCCTATTTTTTCCTATTTTGAACATATTCTTGGTGTAAATGATAGATGTAATGAAACAGTCGACTTTGCTCCGCATCAAGAGCTTTAGAAACAACGTGTTGTATGTACTGATCAGTATTATAGTAGTATAGACCACCGCCCACTTTTGCTTTCAAGGGAGTTTCGATGACAGTGTCCGATATCCAATTTTCGTCTTTAAGTTGTCTTCGCACATGTGCCATGACTGAGCTGGCATTGAATGTGGGTCCACTTATTATAACACCATTTGGAAAATGTCGTCCAACTCTGCAGTGAAAGCTATAGCGCCTGGGTTCATTTCCGTTCTTTGTGTTTGCTGCTCCGAAGTGTTCTATCACATCCCAATTCTCAACCACATCTACCGAGGATCGTGAACCTAACAGTAGTAGGGCCAAATGCCGTTCAAAATCTGCATGAAAATTAAGGCGTTGGAAATTTGCGGAAAGCTTTTCGGCCCTCAAAGGTTTAGCTGGTTCCTCTGGATCTCCTATGACTAATACTTTTGTTTTTGCGATAGTGGCTGAAAATATTTGCACATCTTACACTTCATACAAATTATTTATGAATGATAGCTCACCTTTTTCTTCATCTGCTTTGATTTTATTCATAATTATCTGTATGCTGTGTTGTTCTTCTCCGGGAACTGTAAACAAACTGGTATAAACCCAGCTGATGTCAAGCAGGAAAGCTTTGAGTTTGTCAAAAAGCTTTCATGATTGCTTCGTTTTAATGAAATACAAAGAGTTTCACAACAGTGAGCTGCAAGTTCAAAGCTTGCTAGTTAAAAGCTTTCACAAGACAGCTGTTTCGTGCTTAGTTTATGCGTTTTGGCTGATCCAATAAAAGTGGTAATGTACATACAATATAAATTGTTTAAAATAAATATTTTGGAAGTACTTGCACATAAGCAAAATTTATAAAAATAATAATAACATTTGTAGTTTGTACCATATTCTTGAAACTTGTTTAGTTAAACTTTTATTATACCCTGTATCACTTTAAAAGAAGAAACGACTCTATTCAGTTAAAGCAAGGTGTACACATACGTATATTCTAAATAAAGTTTATATATTCTTTATGCCCTTCGTCTGTCCGAATGATCACTCACATCCTTCAAACTATAGCAACTATGTATTGAGTTGATTAAATTCATTTAAGATATTTATTACCTTCCACCTTTCCCACGGTAACCTCAAAAACTACAACATCCAAAACTCTATAGCTGCAAAATTGTCATTTAACAGCAAAACTTCACCGAGATTAACACTACTTTGCTTCCAGTTAGGTTAGGTTAGGTTAGAACGGCAGGTGGAAACAAATTCCACCTCATTTAGGCCATATGAGGCCCGTTGTGACACCGTGGGCGTGATCCTTCCTACTTGTGGCAAAGACTAACAAAACCATCCGGTTGCTTGGATGAATTTTGCAAACTGTTTCGGCGCTATGCTAGAGAGGTCTAAGGTCCTAATTTACAGCTAGCCATGGGAATACCTATGATTTCCTTATCAGAGAGGAGAGTCATTGTAGTGCCATGGCTTCGCTAGCTCATCTGCTATGCAGTTGCCCTCGATATCCTTATATCCTGCGACTCAAATGAGGTGAGTTTTGAACTGGTTGGCCGTATCCAGAAGAGATTTGCGACAGTTTCTAACTACCCTAGCGTTGTCAGACATGGCTTGTACAGCTCTGATGGCTGCATGGCTATCAGAGTATATGCTTACACCATTCCTGTTGGTGTTTTTATTGGCTATCGTCTTCCACTAATCATGCATAACTTAAATTATTATTTATATTTCACATATAGATATAATAGGTAAGAATAGGAATAGCGTTTATTAATACCAATATCAACACTTCCTTGTTTTCTTTCTTAACATTCATTTGCAAAACAAATTCCTTGGCCCATTAACAAAGATTTTGGCATTAAAACCTAAATCTTAAATTTCTTTCTTCCCATTGTATATATCCTATTATTTTTTAATATTACTATTTACCGATTAAAAAATTACATATCTAGGAAGTACATAGAATAATTTATAAATTGTCTAAATATAATTTTCAGGTTAGTTAATGCATATGGTTTTTTTATTGATCTAAAGGTTCTCAATGTGAATTAATTGTGTTTTATTATCTTAACCTAAGCATTGTTACATTATTAATAATTTTGGTAAAATAGTTGAAACTGTAATATCTTAAAGTTAGTTAAACCTGTCTATTGTACAACCGATTCATGTGGATCAAATATCATACGTGGTGTCTTTGTTCAGCACGAATTGATTTGATTTGCGATTGGACCGTTATTTGATTTCTGGGGAATATCGACTACATTGTGTGTTAACCAGTATTCAGTTTTATTCAAACTCATTTTAACTTCATCCATTACAATTCGGGGATTCAATGTTGGCAGGCAAATTAAAATACCAACAGGATAAGAATTGCCAGGATTACAAAGGAATCGGTACCTTTTAACATGTATATTTCTTATTCAAGCCACGCCATAGTGATCCAAATCCCAGCACTTTTGCTTTGATGCTCGAGTTGCAACTAAGAGTAGACCCAAATGCTTGATAAAATCTACATGAAAATTGTGACGCTCATGTTGCTTGCAAATATCTGCAATGATTTAATAATTGGTTGAGAATTAGTTTAAAATTGTTTCACCTTCAGTATTTTTAAACTGTTCTCTATTAAACCCTGTACTTTATTTAACCCTGTACTTTAAATAAGTAAAACGGTTTATTAAATCATTTGCAATTGTAGATCCCACAAAGATTCCACTATATATATATTGTAAATGGTAGATTAAAGTGGACCACGTTTGTATTCATTTATTTACTGTAAAATTTAAATAACTATAAGCGACCGATGTACTAATAAGTAATTAACAAGAATGACGATACGACATGAAATATGAAACCAAGGTTTTTTTTTTCAATTTGGTGAAGCCTAGATTTTAAAATTAAATCTTTTGCGCAAAACCGGCGTAAATTTATAGCGAAGCGTTAGGAATTATTGACTTTGTTTGCTGGATTGGCCTTGTGTAAATACTTGATATATGTGACCATCATTTTCGCTTCCATCTTAAGAGCATTGTCGACTATATTCACTATGTATTTATCCCATTCATGATGGTCCGAGTCCTTATGTTTGGCTTTCAGTGGTGTCTCTATGACATTATTTGATATCCAGTTCTCTTTGATCAGTTGTTGCTTCACATGATGCATTATAAACTTTGCATTGTATGTGAGGGTAGAAAGTAAGTAACGAGGTGGATCGGAATACCAGTAGAAGTGATAGCGCCTGGGTTCATTTGCCAATTTGATGCTGGCCACGCTGAAATACTCAAAATACGTACAATTTACAGCAAAGTCTTTTGGATGGCCCATTCCCAGAACAAGTTGAGCCATGTGTTCTCGAAAGTCTTCTTTACAATTTTGTGAATCGTGTTCGGCCACACTTTTCTTTGAGTCCAAAAATTCGTCTGCATCACCAATTAGTAACACAGTAGATTTTGAGGCTATTATTAAATTAATTTATTAACTTCTATGTTTTTATTTATGTTAATTCACTTTACCCGGTTCCATGGCCTTCGAAACTTCATCCATAAGCAGGCTTAAATTGTGTTTATATTTCTTTCAATTGTGTTAAATGTTTGCAAAGTTGTAGGGTGACTGTTTTGAGTGCTTCAAAAGTCTTGTGCATTTTACGCTGAGCCAATCGAAATTCATTTCAATTAATTTCACAATAACACTAAAAGCTTTAAGAGCCAAAGCTTAAAGCTTTTAGGTTTTGCTTATCTATTTTGCAGTTGCGGTATTGACTAACCAGTATGGAGAGCAAACAAATTGCGGAAGATAATTCAAGGACTAAAATCACGAAAAGCTTAGCAAGAGGAGATACTCGCCCATTTAAAGTAGAACCAATTATAAGTGATCAACTTGAAAGTTCTACTCTTCCAAAAAGCTCATCTAATAATTGTCACATTAACTTTAAGAGAAAATTGACTCGACTTCTGCTGGTTACGGGTTCTATTCGTGAAGACTCTAATAACTCGATGGTCCATATGGATAAGTTAATAGTTGGTAACATCGAAGTGAATCCGCATACCAGACATTATTTCTTTGACTTTGACGAATCAGATAAACCCTATATGCTCTGGTGTAGCACCATAGATGCAAAAACCGTCCTGCGCAATATCAAAAAACAATTGAGAAATGAAAAGTGGATTTCAGACAATACGCTCGAGATGTCTTTCAAATCAAAAAATGGTTCAACTTACAGTTTCCGTAAAACGGATGAAATGATTTATCGAACAGTATGCGATTGCATACGGGAACAAGATCTTAATATGGTAAACTTTCTGACATATTTGCAAAAACTTAAGAATAATGTAAAATATTGAAACAAAATTCAATATGATTGTAAACAACTCTTTTAGATAACTTGTACAATACTTTATAATCGTGACTATCTTTCTAGTAAAACAATTTGAAGATCAAATATTTTTTTAATATTCAATTTTTTTGAAAAAAAAAAATATAAATATATTTTGTATATACATATGTATGTTTATTTATTTTAATTAATTGTCCTGTTCATATATACAAATATATTGCTACTGTAAGTGTATGACTTCAGGCTTGTATGCTACTTATATTCCCTACCCAAACGCTATTCACACGCGTAAAGCCAAACTTTGATATCTATCTTAATTGTGGACCTACATATATATTTTGATTAAGTTTACTGAATTGCTAGATAATACTTATCTCTTAATTAAGTAATTTACTTTAATTAAATTAGGTTTAGTTCTATTACATAGGTTTCAATTTGGAATCAATTTCTCAATAGCGTTCAGTGTGTTATGTGCACAGTTTTTAAACTACAGTAGAATCCGGTTATAGCGACATTCAAGGGACCGACGATTTAACGTCGTTATATCCGGCAGACGCACTATCCGAAAGGAACTTGTTTTTGAACTTTTAAGTTCAGCTATTGTGAAGCTTATATCTCCTGTGTTTCTTAACCGATTTCAATGCGCTTCTAAATAACAAACTTCTATGTTCAATATTACGCTTGTTATTCAACTTTTTCTGTTAAAAAATCGAGGTTATGTCGGTTTTATTGATTTTTGGGCGTCAAGGGGGCGTGGCATCAACGATTTGAAATAAACTTGATCTGCGTATTGAATACATCTACCGATAGCAACCAACACGGCTGCTCTATCTATTGTAGTTTCCAAAATCTCAGCGTTCGACTCAGCTCGTCTCCCTGATAAAGAATATATATAGTTTGTGGGGTCTGCCTCGCCTCCTTCTGCCTGTTACATACATTCGCACAAATGGGCACAGGGTATAATAATTCAAAATGTATTACAATTTAACCCTCTAACGGGCAAACTCGAAATAATGGTCGTACGAAGTTGGGATTTTTTTTTTTTGGTAAATATTGTCGACAAAAGCTTAAGTTTTGAATTTTATCCCAAAATATTGATTAGAACGCCCGCCAGGTGGAAAAAACTTTTGACCGTCTACAGACGGTCTTGCCGGGCTGAGCGTAAAAAATCGCTGCGCTGCTTGCGAGTGCACAATTGCGGCCATAAATACTTCTAGTAGAGATATCGTTATGAAATTTTCACCAAAAATCTAAAAAAAATAATTTAAATATACTATAAAAAAATTGGCCACATCGGCTGACTATAACCTATAGCTCCCATAGAACCCTCTAACGAGCAAACGGGTAAGAGAGAACGGATAAGCGAGAGAACGGGTAAACGCTGCCTAGGAGGCGAGCCGGCTACCCGCTCCATTAATTGTAATGCAGGAGGTATGCTTGAAGAGCCAGCAAGAGCGAGCGAGCAGAGAGGAAAACGGGTAAGCGCTGCCTAGAAGGCGAGCCTTCTACCCGCTGCATTACTTGTAATGCAGGAGGTATGCTTGGAGAGCCAGCAAACGCGAGCGAGCAGAGAGGAGAACGGCTAAGCGCTGCCTAGGAGGCGAGCCGGCTACCCGCTGCATTACTTGTAATGCAGGAGGTATGCTTGGAGAGCCAGCAAGCGCGAGCGAGCAGAGAGGAGAATGGGTAAGCGCTGCCTAGGAGGCGAGCCGGCTACCCGCTGCATTACTTGTAATGCAGGAGGTATGCTTGGAGAGCCAGCAAGCGCAAGCGAGCAGAGAGGAGAACGGCTAAGCGCTGCCTAGGAGGCGAGTCGGCTACCCGCTGCATTACTTGTAATGCAGGAGGTATGCTTGGAGAGCCAGCAAGAGCGAGCGAGCAGAGAGGAGAATGGGTAAGCGCTGCCTAGGAGGCGAGCCGGCTACCCGCTGCATTACTTGTAATGCAGGAGGTATGCTTGGAGAGCCAGCAAGAGCGAGCGTGCAGAGAGGATAACGGCTAAGCGCTGCCTAGAAGGCGAGCCGGCTACCCGCTGCATTACTTGTAATGCAGGAGGTATGCTTGGAGAGCCAGCAAGCGCGAGCGAGCAGAGAGGAGAACGGCTAAGCGCTGCCTAGGAGGCGAGCCGGCTACCCGCTGCATTACTTGTAATGCAGGAGGTATGCTTGGAGAGCCAGCAAGAGCGAGCGTGCAGAGAGGAGAACGGGTAAGTGCTGCCTAGAAGGCGAGCCGGCTACCCGCTGCATTACTTGTAATGCAGGAGGTATGCTTGGAGAGCCAGCAAGAGCGAGCGTGCAGAGAGGATAACGGCTAAGCGCTGCCTAGAAGGTGAGCCGGCTACCCGCTGCATTACTTGTAATGCAGGAGGTATGCTTGGAGAGCCAGCAAGCGCGAGCGAGCAGAGAGGAGAACGGCTAAGCGCTGCCTAGGAGGCGAGCCGGCTACCCGCTGCATTACTTGTAATGCAGGAGGTATGCTTGGAGAGCCAGCAAGAGCGAGCGTGCAGAGAGGAGAACGGGTAAGTGCTGCCTAGAAGGCGAGCCGGCTACCCGCTGCATTAATTGTAATGCAGGAGGTATGCTTGGAGAGCCAGCAAGCGCGAGCGAGCAGAGAGGAGAACGGCTAAGCGCTGCCTAGGAGGCGAGCCGCCTACCCGCTGCATTACTTGTAATGCAGGAGGTATGCTTGGAGAGCTGGCAAGCGCGAGCGAGCAGATAGGAGAACGGCTAAGCGCTGCCTAGGAGGCGAGCCGCCTACCCGCTGCATTACTTGTAATGCAGGAGGTATGCTTCGAGAGCCAGCATGGAGACCGGCTAAGCGCTGCCTAACATCTTATGTATAGAGAGCGGTCGATCTCATCACAGCTGCAGATTGGTGGGTGGGTTTTCTTGTCTCTTTCTTTTTCTCTTTCTCGGTAACTGATAAGAGCCAGCGACTGAGCAGCCTGCAAGCACTATAAATACTGCTGCTGCAAAGCTGCTGATCACAGTGCAGTGAAGTCAAGTGGTTAGGACGTGTCAAGGGCACTTAAGTGGAGTGGGGAGTGTGCTGATTATAATAAATATTTATTTATTATAATTTCTAGTAGATTAGTTTTTTTAGATTTTTGGTGAAAATTTCAAACCAATATCTCTACTCGAAGTATTTATGGCCGCGATTGTGCACTCTCAAGCAGCGCAGCCAGCGCAGGCAGCGCAGTCGTGATGTTTTACGCTCAGCCCGGCAAGACCGTCTACAGACGGTCAATGAATTTTTTATGCAAATCAACTTTTATATTCATTTACGCATTACAAAATAATTTATTTCAATAAATATATTGTCTGAGCTATCAGTAAAAAAAATCCCAAGTAAATTTGACAAGTTTAAATATATTTTTTATTTTGTGCAAAAACTACTTTTGTCAAGGGGTATTTTTTCTGAGTTTTTTCAAATTTTCAAGTTCAGACGATGATTGTGATTGAACGCGTGGGTGAAATGTGGTTAAATATACCTTAAAAGAATGGAAATTTAATTTTAAAGATATATCAATTTATTTTGATTCAAAAAAGTCAACAGTTTGATCGCTATACGCCAAAAACTGGAGACCGTCTGTAGACGGTCTTACCCGTTAGAGGGTTAAGATTTACGTACTAATGTGACTAATGCTATGAGATTGTAATTGAAATTCAAGTTTGAAACTCTGGACGCCGAAACTGTGACATCATTGCGAAGCCAAGTACCTCAATCCGCAAAAAGGTACTGTAGCCACATTTTTAAAGCTATTGATTTGTAATGCTGTGTGACTAGTTTATGGCATTCTCTATTGACGCTGTGAATTTCGTTACGATCGGATAAGAAACAGTGAGGATATACCACCGACAATGCGCCGCACAATGCAGAGGGGGGTGATGTGCCTTGCATACGCGTGTAGCTTAGTGTGTGTGTGCCTAGTGTTTGTATGTAAGTATACTCAAAGTAAAGGGTCTTCTACTGTCGGTTACGTCCGACTCCTCCGTCCATTGATCTGCCTCGTCCATATATTTTTAGACCCTTTACTTTAAAAAAGTAAAGAGGGTCTATTAACTTATTGCAAAGAGGAAATGTGTGTAACACCCAGAAGGAGGCGTGGCAGACCCCACAAAGTATATATCGCTTGTTTACTAGAAGAGTGTCATAACTCAAAAAAGTGCGTTTCGAGATATACGCGTTTAAAGTTTTCAAGCGCCGTGTATCTCCATAAAAGGTGGAGCGACATATTCTCTTCTCACGCTGTATGTGTTAAAGATAGGATAATTAAATTTTGACACAAGATAGATCAATATCCAACGAACACTGCATCATTAACTCAAAAATCGCGTTTTTTTTGAGTTATGACAATCTTCTGTACAGGGTATACAAATATTTTTTCGGGTTAGCGCCTGTACGCGCTGGATATCTAACATTTCTCAACAATTTTTTGTAGCTCTATTCAAAGTTAAACTTTTTAAAAAAGTATATACATATGTACGTGGACGACATTTGCTATATTATCCGCAATACATGCACAATTTAAGTAACAAATTAGTAACAACATATAGAACAAACATGAATAATAAACATCCATTTTTAAAACAAATGTAAAATGATTAGACCCTGTACTTTAAAAAAGTAAAAGGTTCTATTAATTTAGTGCAAATTCCAGATGTATGTATGTACCAGGCAGAAGGAAGCGAGACCCCACAAAGTATATATATTCTGACTCAGGACGACGAGCTGAGTTGATATAGCGATGTATGCCCGTCGGTCTGTCTGTCTGTATGAACACCTAGATCTCAGCAACTAAATAAGCTAGAAACTCAATTTATTGTATTCTCTATTATTGCAAGCAGCACGAGTTTGTTTCAGAATTTAGATATCTCACCTCCTTCCTTCGCGAATCATCAAAAAACTACACCCATCTCAATGATCTCGAAAATGATAAGCTCACAGCAGCCGCAATAATAAAGCTACAGACTTGTAATTATGGCATGTACGTTGCCAAGGGCATTCTCCACCGATGCTATAAATTTGTTGTGATTGGAAATAGAAATAGCAAAGATATGCAACAGACAATTTTTTTTAAATGTATGTATGTGCTACTGCAGCCACAATATTGAAGCTACGGACATGAAATTTGGCATGTAGGTAGCCTATAAAAGTACCCGTCGATGCAACATAACGATAACATTACGATCGGATAAGAAACAGCTAAATTATGCATCAAACAAATTTTTTTATAAATGTATGTAAGTGCCACTACAGCCACAGTTTAAAGGCTACATACTTGGGATTTGGCATGTACGCAGCCTATGGTACGCAGCGAACGGTAAATAAACAGCGAAGATAGATCAGACAAAGAAGCCACATAGATCTTGCAAACTGTAAGAGCTAGAAATACCATTTTTTGGTATTTAGATTCTCCTTTGCAGCAATCAGAACAAGTTTGTTTCGGTTTTTTGATAACTCCTCTCATTTCCCCGCTAACTGAAAAATCAATTTATAAACAGTTATCATTTTTATACCCTGTGCCCATTTGAAAAATGGGAAAAACAGGGTTAATAACTTTGTGCGAATGTATGTAACAGCCAGAAGGAGGCGTGGCAGACCCCACAAAGTATATATATTCTTGATCAGGATGACGAGCTGAGTCGATATAGCCATGTCCGTCTGTCTGTCCGTCTGTCCGTCTGTGCGTCTGTGCGTCTGTCCGTCTGTTTGAACGCGTCGATCTCAGCAACTATAATAGCTAGAAAAGCCGTTTTGGTCATTTCTAAAAGGTGTTTACAATACGCAGATCAAGTTTACTTCAAATCTTGGATGCCACTCCCCTTCCGCCCACAACGAGCATAAAAAGAATTCATTCGCCAATTTAAGAGACACAGATCGAGTTATATAAATTCTGTTTTCAGTTATTTGTAGGTCTATATTAGGCGCAGATAGGGTTTTTTTCAAATTTTGGATGCCACGCCCCTTTTACGCCCTAATTCATAAAAACTGAATAACAAGCGTAATATTGAACGTAGAACGTTGTTATTCGGTATATATACTCTCTTCTATTATATTAAACTTTCCTGAGAAGCGCATTGAAATCGATCAATAAACACAGGAGTTATAGGCGAAACAATATTGCAGGCGTTGCACGCTCGCTCACTAGCAGCGCGGCCAATTAAGCGGCACATATAGGAAACGTAGCAGAGAAAGCATTGCTGCTACGCTGCGTAAGACAGTTTTATTTTTTTATAAAAAATATAGGGCACAGGGTATAAGACAGTCGGGCCCGTCCGACTGATCTGCTCCGCCCATTCTGGTTAAAGCTACAATTTAACAGGTAAAGCTTAAGGATATAGCAACAGCGAAAAAAACATAAACTAAAGAGTCTACTACTGTCGGTTACATCCGACTGTAGCTTCGTCCTTACTGGATTTTATTTGAAGAATTACGAACTTGAAGTTGTACTGCAAAACCGGCGCAAATGTAAACACGTGGGGATCGCTTGCAACAGCTGCCTTTAACAGCTGTTATTTTAACAGTGGGCTGTTAAGTTAACATTTGCCGTGTGTTACATAATAGAGTGGCCTATTCTTAATACGATAACAGTAAAACATTGATAAATTCCATACCTTTAAAAATATACATTAATGTCACCCAAACTGGTCAAATGCCCCATAGTGCAATGTAATATACATAAGTTTTACCAAGTCTAAAATAATTATGGACTAAGTTAGTGATTTAGTCATAATAACACTGTATTCTATTCTACTATTCCATTAGTTTTAAAAGCAGCTTGATCACATGAGGAAAATACAAGAATAGAGATTTAAAAGTCAGCAATGAGTAAATATGTACATGCATATATAACACATTTGTATATATACATATGTACTATATACATATATATGTACATATATGCCAGATATGATTAATGGGAAGGCACATGTGATGGGATGTTTTATGGCAGAGATTGCTGTGATTTGCAGTTTGCGGACTGAAAAAATTACCACTGTTATCATATCAAATGTTTGATACTTGAATTAATACTATGTGCTATACTCATAAACAAGTGTTTCATGACACTTTTGGCAATATATTTGATACATGAGTTCCATTCATTCAAGTGAAAACAGAATAATTTAAAGGAATGATTTGTTTGTGCCAAATATGTTTAGCAAAGTCAAGTTTTAGTCAATTAAATATAATATAAATAAAATATATATAAGTATATAAATACACACATGGTATGTCTCTTAGTGTATTTATGTTGTCTCAATCGTTTGGCGGATATTTGTGTGGGAACATCACGTTCTGTTTGCTCAACTGTTACTTATACACGTGTGTGTGGTTGCTTCTAGTTGTAGTACGTGTATCACTATTCGAGACATCTATCATTATTTATCAGCCTGCTAGCCAGATGATCTGACCCCACACTTTCCATATTGGGATGTTGATAAGGCCTTATATTGTTCATGTACGTCAACAAAACAAAATATTGCGAAATAAAAAGATAATCAGTGATAGCAATTAGAGTCTTGCAGCTCCTATCTACAAATAAATACAATAGCCCTATTAAAAGCGTTGTTGTCGCCAGCGACTAAAAAAAACGTTCCAAACTGGAAGACTATAGTAGAGTAGCCTCGTTCATGAAAAGTATTTGGACCTGACAACACCATTGGTTTAGTTTTACTATGCAGTTTACATAACTTTATAAAATGTGTGATTTAAAGATTAATAATCTAAATAGTAAGGTAAAAAACAAAAACATCCTATCCATATCATATTAACACAATCAACTCTATGTGTCCCCTAACTATATCTGATGAATCCCTCCTTTTTTTTATTTATTTATTTATTTAATTTTATTTTATTTTATTAGTTCCTTGAAATCCTCTTATTTCCCCGGTCCTAATAACATCCCCAGTTGTGTCTTTAAAGAGTGTTGTTATTCTTTTTGTCAACCTCTTCTCAAACTTTTTAATCTTTCTTTAAATTCTTCAGTTTTTCCCTCTTTATGGAAAGAAACTTGTATTATTCCTCTTCACAAAAAGGGTGCAAGTCGGAAATATCCAACTACAAAGGTATTGCAAAGTTGTCGGTAATTCCCAAATAATTTGAAAAAATAATTACGTCGTCATTGCAACACTTTTGTAAGTCAATTATCAACTACAAAAACAAAGATTCCTCTTCCAGCAATTTTTTGCAAGATGATTTAAATTCCATGCACCGGCGGACCTTTTCTCGAATCTCCCCCTTTTCAGCAATATACACTCAGGGAAAAGTAGCCAGAATCCGGATTGATTTTTAGGGTTTACATCAATCCGACAAATGTCTTGAAAAATTCTAGAAAGTTTCTTACTTGATATTTCTTGATTTAAGTAAGAATCTGGCTTACATTCAAAAACAAGAAATATATTTCTTGTTTCAAATGAGAAATACTTGAATTAAAGAAAAAACACGCTTGAACTAAGCCGAAAACTTTCTTAGTTTCTTGTTGCCATGACGACAAGAGCAGTGCAGCAATATTTTGTATATGCCTGTTTCACAAAATTTGGTTTGTTTACATACGTTGCCATGACGACAAGAGCAGGACAGCAATACATGTTTTCGGTATGCCTTTTTCACAAATTTGTTGTATGTGTGTGCTATGATCATTGGCGACGGCACTGACGACTAGCACGAAGGCATTATTCACACAAACATCACTGGGTTCCGGGTTCGATTCCTGCCGCAGGTAAGTACTAAAAAAAATTATTATATGAGTAAAAATTAAATATTACTATTCAATTATTTATAATAATTCACTATTGTAATAAAATATGCAGCCACAAAATACAAAAAAAAAAAACAAAAAAAAAACATTTTTTTTGTTGTTTTAGTTCAAGTCAAATTACGATTGAATTAAGAAAAAATAGGATTGATTCAAGAAACATCAGGATAGATTTAAGTATAAATATAAGTTTAATTCAAGACAGAAAATGTTTAAATCAATCCGGAATATTCCTAAATATCCACAACTTTCTTAAAATCAAGCCATTCTGGATTACATGATTCTTACTTGAATTAAGTAATTCTTACTCAAATCAAGTAATTTCTGGATAACACGTCTTTTGACCCGTTTTTGGATTAAATCAAGTCAGAATGGTTTGGTTTTTTTTCTGAGTGTATGATAATGTCCCTTTGCAACGCACTTCTTCACTTCATGACCTTGGAGTATTATTAGGTTGTTTGGTAATGACATACCGGTTTTTACATTCAAATTTCGCGCTTCACTTGTGAAGTCAAATATAATCGTATCTGGCAATGCTGTATATCGTTTGAAAGGTATTGCCAACAAATGAAAACAAAATGACATATAGTTATTGTATATTTGTTATAGTATATTGTTTACATGAGCTTCCACGTTAAAAAATTACAATTGATTGAAATGGAGTTCACAAACGCAGAAATTCGGGCAATTTTGAAATTTTATTTTGCACAAGGAAAAACTGCTGCGGAATCTCGCAGACAGATTATTGCTGTCTTAGGAGATAACAAACTTTCGATTCAAACTGCCGAACAGTGGTTTAGGCGATTCCGAAGTGGCAATTTTGATACCGAAACACCCAAGCCTTCCGGACGACCAGTGACCGTTGATACGGATAAAATCATGGAAATAGTGGATCGAGATCGTCATTTGACTATTAGAACCATCGCAGAGGAGCTGCAACTAAAAAAAATATAAAAAAAATCTTAAAAATCGTCAAAAATCAATAAAGAAACCGGTATGTCATTACCAAACAACCTAATATTTGATCCTAAATTAAGCTTCACGCAACATATTTCTGCTATTATAAGCAAAGCAAAGGGTGCACTTGGATTCATTAGACGCTGGTTTACAGAATTTAACGACCCTTATTTTACCAAACTTTTGTATACCTCTCTAGTACATCCCATTCTTGAATACTGCTTATGTGTTTGGTCTCCTCAGTATAGAGTGCATCAGGATAGGATAGAATCATTTCAGTACCAATTCCTTTTATTTGCTCTTCGAGGACTAAATTTGGATCCTAATATTCGCTTACCACCTTATGCTGCTAGATTACTTCTTATTATCTTCTTTATCTAATCGTAGGACTGTTCTAGGTGTTTTATTTCTTCATAAGTTGATTTTAGGTGAAGTTGACTCCCCTGCCCTTTTGAATCAAATTAGTTTTTCAATTCCTCGTAGACCAACTAGGAACTTTCTGTCTATTTTTCTTCCTGTATGCACCTCTGATTATGTTATGCACAATAATTTCCGGGTGTTATGCTCTATTTACAACGCACATTATAAATTAATATCTTCTGAACTCTCTCTACCCTCTATTAAATTCGCTATCCTACAATATCTAACACAATCTAACATCTTAATCAATATAACTCAACTAACAACTAATCTTGGTCTGATTGGGTTTTTCTGGGTTTTCCCATATCCTCGCAGCAAATGCTGGACCTTTATTTACTTTTTTCTTTAAATTTGATTTAATATTTTAATCTTATTCTTTTTCCCAGATTTTCTTATTTTCTTTGTATTTTTAAATTAAATTTTATTTATTTTTATTTTATTATTATTAATATTAATTTGTACTTTAATTTTTCTTGGCCGACTGGTCTTAGTCGACACTTAAATAAATAAATAAATAAATACATATAACAATTCATTGTTATCCAGAGCTGCAAACTCAAAAAATAAAATCTCTTCGGATAGCTTTTGTACTGATTCGAACCAAGTTTGATAAATGATTTTAATTCAGATATGTATGATCCAGCATCTGAGCATCTGGTTTAAGTTTGGTTACGGTTCGGCTTATCCTGAGTATTATTTTTATTTATTTAATTACAAACCAAAACTTTACCTTATTTTGTATGGTGACGTTATCGGACGCTTTAAAATAATCTTAGCCGAAACGTTATAAGGAAGTTAGAAAACCCAACACCCTACTCTGCAACACACCAGAGCTTCTTCTTAATTTCCTTCTAAAAACCCAAAGTTCATAGATTAATTAATTTATTTATTTTAATGTCGACAATGACCAGTCAATTAAGTATATTAAAATTAAAAATTAAAATTAAGCGTTTTTAAATTAAATTTAAATTAATTAATATTAAATAAAAGATAATATAAAAGGTAATATAAAAATAAAATCTGGGGAAATAAATTAAATTAAACTATTAAAACAATTTAAAAGAAAAAAGGTCCAGCATTTTCTGCACGGATTGGGGAAAACCCAATCAGACCAAGGTTAGTGGTTAGTTATTATTATTATTATTATTATTAGTGTGGGGAAATATGCACTGCGACCTAAAAGATCTATTGTACACCCTACAGGAGCCTTCATAGAGCTCTCCCATCAGTCCGATGTCCCAAACAAAGTCAAGTATTTTATAGGGATTGATGTCTGCTATCTTAATTACTGAGAGAAGGGGTTTACCTAATATAAGGTGTCTTCTGTGTGCTAAGGCAACACCCATAGTGAGGAGGATTCCCTGTCCTCCTGACTGAATCTACATTTATTGTCTTCGTGTGGTTAGTTGGGTTAAACAAGAATATAAAACTACGTTGATTATGATGAAATGTTAGAATGTTTTAGATATTGTAGGATAGCAAATTAAATTAAAATCAACCATAAAAAATAAAACGCCTAGATGATAGAAACTGATTAAGAAAAATCGTGTAGTAGTATAAGTAAATGGTATACCTTTTCTATAGCTTTATGGTCTGATGATACGGTCCTCAAAGTTTTATTCATCTTGGAACATATCGAATTTGGTGGATGTAGCTCTTATTGTTTACGAAACACGAGTTTATTATTTAGTAATAATTTGATGACATTTGTCTGAAGCTTTATTATAGTATGTACACATATGGATACCCTTAAACAGAGAACAAAAACAGTATTCAAATAAATCCAGAAATGTACATACATATAAACTAAATATGAATGTTATGCATACATATGTATATATATATATATATATATATACTATATATTTATTTAATAACAAATTGATCGACTATAAAAATTTAATTTGCAGAACTTTAATATACTCTTTCACTTTTGCTCTTCTGCTCTCCCTTTTATTGGACAAAAGTAATCGACCCTACAGGCCGTTACAAAGCAAATATACCTTTAGTTACCTCATTGCACTGGCAAAATGAGCAAGCGAAACTGAAAATACTCATCACCCACACATGCATAGCCAATACCACGAGCCACTCGTAGTCGTATTCGTATCGTAATCACTCGTACTCAGAGGCAAGTGTTACGCGTATTTTGGTTATAGCCACAGCTCCACGTCGTTTTGGGGCCAGTTTGTTGGTGAATTGTGTGAGGCAAACAGGTAAATTCGAGCTACGACCATTGTCTGCGGTTTTGTAAATTGCTGATTTGTGAATTGTCGATTTGTGAATTACAATTGTGGTTACTGTGGAGAGTTTTTTCCCTGCATTTTTAAGCGCTTGCCCTAAACAACAGATGATAACGTGACAATTTCAATTTTGTAATTTGGTCAGAGACAAATGAATTAAATAATAATAATTGAAGTATGCATGCTTGACTGCAGATCAGTTTAATGTTTATTTAAAGTGAGCATTCTTTAAATACTCTTTGACTTGTGTTAGTCATTTTATTTGGCGTAAAAAACTGCTAATTGTAGGCCATAAACCTGTATATTTTTGTATCTGTATCACAAATCATTATATGAAAAAAAACCAGAAATATAGCATAGGGCTTAATACCTATTGAGTATACGCGATAGATAGATTAGATTTAGTAGCTGTTATAAACCCGAATATTGATTTGAAATAGAATTTGTAGTACGTGTTGATAAGTTATTATTTATTAATGAAGCTTTGGTAAGCGCTAGATTAAGTTTTGATGATATTCATACATACTAAGACACTTAGAAATGATGTATTCACACAGATAAAGATTTCTCTGAAGCATCTTTTAGGTCGTATTGTCATTGCGACCTTCAACTCTTCAACAAAGTTCAGTTTTCACAAAACATTTGTTTTTATACCCTGTACCCAAATATGGGAAACACCGGGTTATTTAATTTTGTATCCTATACTTTGAAAAAATACAAAAGGGTTTATTAAGTAAATGAAGTGCAAGTGGGAAATGTGTGTAACACCCAGAATAAGGCGTGGGAGATCTGTTAAAGGATGAGGAGCTGAGGAGATATAGCTATGTATGTGGGTCTATGAATACCGAGTTCTCGCAAACTAAAAAAGCTACAAACACAATTTGTGGTTTTTGTATTCTCCTATAAAACGAGCAGATTAGATTTTTAGTTGTTTTCAAAATACCTCCACCCCTTGCACCATTAACGACAAAAAACCCCAAATCTACAATTTTAAAACTACGAACTTGTAATTTGGCACGTAGGTAGCCTATAGCATTCTCTATCGATTAATATGTGTATATATATATTATTTATATAATAAACACACAAAGAAGAAGGTCTCTACTGTCGGTTACGTCCGAATGTTTCTCTTTTTTTTTTAATTAAGCAAATAATATAATACTTAATACCTTTTACGCTCAAGCATGACTTATCATCGGGTTATATTCTCATGTTCTCTGCTATGGAGCGCGCTCGTATTGACT
This sequence comes from Hypselothyrea guttata, assembly GCA_035045125.1. NCBI lineage: Eukaryota > Metazoa > Arthropoda > Insecta > Diptera > Drosophilidae > Hypselothyrea > Hypselothyrea guttata. The sequence goes on from JAWNNJ010000258.1 coordinate 81,062, forward strand.
ACAGCAACTCCCGTTGCTCCCTTATCTGCTGTGGATAACAGAGCAAGCGTTTTGCCGGAGGTCCGAGCTGAAGCCACGGAACTGATAATTCTACACAATAATGATATGCATGAGGATGTCGATCAGACTAATGCGAATAGCGGCACTTGCACACCAGATGATGCCAAGGCGGACAAATGTTACGGCGGAATGGCGCGCGTTGCCTACGAGTAAGTCTTACGTATAGTAAGTGTTGCATAAAAATCTTTATCAATAGTTTATTGTTTTAGGGTTCGCAAATATCGTGAAGAGGCAAAGACTGGAGGAACACCTGTACTGTATTTGAATGCTGGTGATACGTACACTGGCACCGCCTGGTTTACAGTCTTTAAAGATAATATAACCAGCGCTTTTTCTCAATAAACTACAACCAGATGCTATGGTAAGGTTATTGTCTGTACTTTTTAGATATGTAACAGGGATACAAGTTACGTTCAATGAGCAGTTCATATCGCTCCTTTACTCCTTTACCAGAAGAGTGTCATAAATCAAAAAAGGGCGTTCGGAGATAAACTCTTTTAAAAGTTTTCAAGCGCCGTGTATCTCCATACAAGGTGGAGCGACATATTCTCTTCTCACGCTGTGTGTATTGAAGATAGGATAATGAAATTTTAACACCAGACAGATTAATATCCAACGAACATTTCTGCATCATTAATTCAAAAATCGCGATATGGAATTTGTGAACCATAAATAATCACTAACAATTCTCACTGAATATGCCTGTATTAAAATAAATCCCTAAAGTGATATATTTTCGAGTAAGCTTATTCAGTAAATTTAATTATAATGAACAACATAGATCAATTTCACGATACCCATACTCGTATAAATAAACAAACTATGTTTGTGCATAATGGCATACATTACTTTCATAACTGTAGATCTAACTATTCCGATTATTCTTATGTTTTACAGTCACTTGGTAATCACGAGTTTGACAAAAATATTGAAGGTTTGATACCCTTCCTAAATGCTGTCGATTTCCCTGTGCTGGCTTGCAATCTGGATATGACGAATGAGCCAGACTTAGCAGCCACAGACAAAGTTAAGAATTCCACAGTACTTGAGGTAAATGGTGCTAAACGATTCGGCATAATCGGATATCTTACTCCGGATACGCAAGGATTTGTCCATTCAAAACGAACGGGATATTTACATGAAGAAATCGAATCGATAAAGTAAGCAGGTGTACACGTACATGCTAGATACTGGTATCTGATAATATCATTTGTACTATTGCAGTAAAGAAGCTCAGCTGTTAAAAGGACGAGGTATCAATATTATTATAGCTCTCGGGTCATTCCGGTTATCTGAAAGATCAGCTCGATAGCCAGGGACTGCCCGGAGGTTGACATTGTCATTGGCGGACATTCGCACACTTATCTGGAGGCAAATCAAACCATTGCCGACAAAGACGACACCAATCCAGAAGCTGTACGTGGTCCCTACCCGACAATTGTGAGGCAGCCCAGTGGTAAGGAGGTGCCGGTGGTACAGGCATATGGATTCACAGAATGCTTAGGAAAACTACATGTGCAGGTAACGCTTAAAATTGCCTTGAAAGAAAGAAAACTTTGTTTTTCTAACACTCCATTTATGTGTCTAACAGTTTGACACGGAAGGAAATTTAATTGAGTTCGACGGAGCGCCAATTCTGTTGAATGCATCAATTCCACAGGATGAAGAAATGCTGCAATTACTTGAAGTGTATCGAGCAAATATAACGTACCTCGAAGAGTTGATTGTTGGCTACACCAAGGTTAATCTGGAGGGCGGCAGCATCTGTCGCATGCGAGAATGCAATCTTGGGAATCTGATTGCCGATTCGATGGTACACGCACGTGTTTTGGAGGACAAGAGCTAACCACTGGACTGATGCTTCCATAGCTCTGATGCAGGTGGAGGTAAGTGAGAGCTCTTGTGGAATTTGCAAACATAACTTATGTGAGAACTTTAATTCAGTATAAATGTAGTTCCATTGACAAGAATTCCAATGGTTCCATCACTGGCAGTGATGTGCTCACTGTATTGCCATTTGAGAATAACCTGTACGTCACCCGCATCGGGCAAAACATTGCGTAATGCACTGGAGCGATCCGCATCCGTGCGAGATACCGACTCAAATGGTGGCTTCCTGCAGTATGCAGGCTTGCGCGTTGAGTACAACTACGACATGGAGGAAGGACACCGAGTTGTGTCCGCCATGGTTCGGTGTGCCGAGTGTGAAGTTCCTTCCTACAGCCAACTAAATGAGTCGTGCAGTATAAAGTAGTTGTGTCAGAGTTTTTGCTCAACGGAGGCGATGGCTATAACCTAACTGAACAGCACGAGCCATACTCGTAGCTCACATGATGAAAAACGACCAACTTGCCTTCTATCAGTATTTGGACGCACGACACTATGTCTACCCCGAGAACTAGGGTCGCATTGTCATTAAAGGGCGCTCTGGTGGTGCTGGCAGGATAGCGGGTTCCATGGCTCTGATACTGTTTTCGTCTATTTTGGCGCGCTTTTTTATCTAGTTTTGTGATTAGCCTTTCTACTTAAAGTGAAGTTTTAGAGAAGTTTTGACAGAGCCACTGCATAGGACATACGTATATACATATTCCCATTTTTTTAAATCCAAATATAAACACAAGCGAAAAATTGCATATCTATTTGTAGCTTTTGTCGACGAGTGCCAATTATTTCGTTAATACAATGGAACTTATTGTGATAAGTACATGCATTGACTCCAACAAACCTCATGCTTACAAACAAAATGTGAAATGTATTCATTCATTCATACATACATACATACATACATACATACATACGTATAAAGTATTACAGTATCAATAACCAGTTGTATCACTACTATCTACAGGGAAATAAATAAATAGTTTATGAAAACAGTTGTGAATTTCAGTGACAGTATATAAACCATTGCGACTACCCATTGTGACGAATGTAATACCCTTTCACAAACACATCACTATAATTTAAAAGCAATAAATTTCAAAAAGGATTTAATGTTTACTTTAAATCTTATGCAAATTACACATATTAAAGTAGTCAATTTGGTCTCACTGCGGCATTAATCACTCCCAAAGTAAACTATATTTCTTCAATCTACTTTTTCGTCAATCAAGAACAAAAGGAATTATTTTTGATATGCAACTTTATAAAGATTTATTTATTTTTTCTTAAGTTTTTAAAATTTTATATTATTATACTTAAATATAATACAAATGTTTTCACAAATTATTGATATTTAAACATAGAATACAATATAAAGTAAGTATTCATATTTGAGCTATAAAATTTCTATTTTATCTTTTTATACCCTGTACCCATTGAAAAAAAAAGGGAAAAATAGGGTTAATAACTTTGTGTGAAACGTATGTAACAGGCAGAAGGAGGCGTGGGTACCCCCCAGGGGAACGAGCTGAGTCAATTTAGCCCTGCCTGTCTGTATGAACACTGAGATTTCCTAAACTATAAATGCAAGAGAAGCCGTTTTGGTTGCTAGAGGTTGCCATAGGCAGATCAAGTTTATTTCAAATTTTACGCCCAAAGGTCAATATAACCTCGTGTTATTTTTAACATATAATGTTGAATAACAATCTTAATATTGAACATTGAATGTCTATATTTATTAAATCTCTTCTATTATAAGTATATAACTCTTCTGAAAAACGCATCGAATAAACACAAAAGATATAACTGTGGCATCGCGCCCCGTTAATTGTTTATAAATAAATAAAATTATATTTCAAATATTTTAAATTAAACACTGTATGGGCGAGCGCGCATAGCGAGGTGTGGTACAGTCGGGCTTGCCGAGTCGAGCGCACAAGATTTTCTATCGATCGAGATTTCTTCTCTCTTCTTCCTCATCAAAACTTATTTTATCAAATCCTTGGCATAATCCCTGCGATCTTTACTTTTGTAAGAATTCATTGTAGAACTGTATGTGTGAGTACAGGCGACAAGCAGTGTGGTATGTGCTGCATGAGCAGTTTCCGATTAGTTAGCTGATATAGTAGCATCGAGTATGCCATTGTGATAATGCGAAATGCTACGGGTATGCGTTGCAATATGTACATACATATGAACGTGTAGGTGTGCGTGACGCTTCGGATTGGCTTCTCACTTTCTACTGCGACACCTACACACACACACGCACACACACACAAACACACAGTAACAGCACAGACTGTAACCAATTTCGATAAGTGAAAGATCGCTTGACACACACGCAGCAGCGTCGCGACGAACTGCCGCGTCTATTAAGTGCTGCTGATGCCGATGCCGATGCAGATGCCGACGCCCGTACCGAGTATCTGGCGCTGCCGCTGCCTTAAGTATCTGCGCTGCTGGCAGAGTTTTGCTTAGCGACAGTGTCGCACAGACTGTAGACGTTGTCGGTCGTTTGGCGCCGGTTTGTGTGCCGAACAAACTAGAATAGTTTCAGTGATCTCGTTTTTTATTTTTATTATTTGTTGTTGTTGTTATTGTTGTTGTTAGCAATTGGAATTGCACGTGAATAGCTAGACGTGCCGATGTTCATTAAACGTGTGTATTTAGTGCTCGGTGTTTACCTTAGTTAGCGTGTTATGTCCCTGTTTTGGCAACCGTAAAGTTCACGTTTTTAAATCGATTTGAATCTGCAACTGTCAGTTAGACGTGAGCGTGTGTGGCTGTTGACCACTGTAGTCTGAATTGACGCCTCTAAAGATAAACCAAGAGTATTACTACTCACGTCCCCACTTATATCTGGTCATAAACGGTATCTGCACTATCTAAACATTGCAGATTTATAGATATTACTTGTCATTTACCAGGTTATTTTATTATAGAACTTATTATATTCAAATTTTCCCTACTTCATTTGAATTGAATTAATTACTTAGTTGAGCTAAGCTTTGCCGCTTTTTATTGCTTGTGATTTACCAGTATTTTTTATAAGACCTATTATATTCAATTTTTCCCCATTTCACTTCAATTAAATAAATTATTTATACATATATGTATATACTATATATGTGTATCTCTTAGTGTCATTTTATTTAGAGAAACGATAACAAACGATTTGTAATGGAATTTTTTTGTCTCCTCAAGCAATTGTTAAAATAAATGTATATTTCGAAACATATACTACGTATAGTAGTATACGTATAGTACATATATACATGTATTGTCCAGAAATTTTTAAATGGAGCATTTGAATCAACTAATTTTCATACTTGAATGAGGTTAAATGTATAACCCTGTTTAAATCCAGTTTTATAATGAAATGCAAAAAAAATAAATAAAAATAAAATCATTTTGTAATATGTGCTTCGAAAAGTCAGCTTTTAT